>ML846205.1:23428-34116 GCA_009831015.1 Picea engelmannii
AGGATAAATGCTGTGTCTCTTGTGAATGTGTATTTCTCAGTGATCTTGTTCTTATGTTGCTGTTATCTATTGAAATGCAAAGAACTATAATAATGGCATAAACATTAACAAGGTTGAGTGGCTAGGATTTATTTAGCTTATTCTTTAAATTCTTATATCCTAGGTCACGAGTTTTACAAAGTTTTCTTGGAGTCTAGTTTTCAATGGTTCACTTCCAGGGTTCAAGTTTCTCCGATTTTGACCAAATCCACCAGAGTTTCTCCCTCTTTTATTGGTGACCTGCTAAAAGCAGCAAGTAAGTTAGTCTAAATCTACCCAAAAAAGACACTTTAAGAGTGCCTTTGAAAAACTTATCTACAAAAACTCAAAATTGCTAAAAAATTCTAAGTGCAAAAGAAAGAATTTTTGAGACTTTTTTATAGCTTAAAGAAACTAAGAGATGGCTATTTTAGTTGCTTTTGTTTGATGTTATAAAACAACAAACAAAAACTACTAAGTAGCTTGATTTAAGCAATGAAACTACTTCACTTTTATGCCTAAAATTTTTAAAGAAAGAATATGCAAAAAAATGATTTTTTACTTCTAGATCTAGCTTTGAATATGAAAGGAAAATTTATCTAGATCTAAAGTATTATGCATGCATAAGATCTAGTTGATTTAGATTTAAAACGAAATCTACTTGCATGCAATCTAGAAAGTAACTAAGAGAGAATTTGAAATTTAAGAAAGGGAGAGAGAGATAGAGAAGGTCTTTTCTTCAAATCTTGAATCTTGGGCTATGGGGTCCTTTGGTAAATGAAAGAGGGAAATGCTTTTCGATCTCTTGAAAAGGATGAAGGATGGATCTCCTATCCAACACCTCTCCAAGCTTGAATAACCCGTCAATCTTGTTCAATCCTTGCAAACACTTGCTAGATAAGGTACTTCCTACAAAAGAGACTTGAAGAAACACGTTAGTTCATTAGAAAAACATGCATCTCTAAAATCCGTAGATATAAGAAGATAATAGGATCTAAACAACAAACAATTTAAATAGATCCTATCCTGCTATGTGTTAACACAACTTCCAAGGCCTTATATGAAGTAGATATACAATAAATTGAACAAAATACTAAGTTACCTCATGTTCATGCACAATTATCCAAGCATCCACACATTGACACAATCACCATAAACCTCCAAAGTCTTTTATTCAATCTTCAAAAGAGTATTACAACAGTATTACAATGGCAAATTTCTTTACCCAATCTCCAACTAACTCAAATGAGGAGGGGTCGAGCTTTCTTTATAGTGCAATGGGTGACAATCCCAAGGCTAGGTGCATTGCCAAGTGGTAAGGGCGCATCTCTTGATGTGCATGTGAGGGAAAGAGACCTCACTCTAAACTAAATTGACTCGCCAAGCAAGAGGTAGTCAATTGAGTGTCTTACTTGCCACATGGAGTTGTTGGGTGAGGAGGGTGAGTCATCCCTCTTTGGGATTGACGCCCCTCTCTCTAAATGCGCCACCACATCAAGGGAAGGCAAGTTCCATCTTTGGAATCTTCTCCCCTATACACATCACCAAAGAGGTCGCCTACCTCTCTAGATAACTCGTCCTCACTCTTAGTTGACTAAAGACAAAGGGAAAACATGTCCCCGATATGTTTCCTTATTAATAGGTTGCTGATTTTTGTCTTTATTTTGTCAATTATTTACCTTTTTTGAGAGAAAATCAATTTTTCTTGAGTAAAACTCAATATTTTCCCTCGAAAAGGTGGTACACAGGTTAAGAGGGTACTCTGGACATGAAAACGAGTACCTACAAGGCATATGATGCCTCCTAGTACTACTTTTTTAACTTATTGATCAAATACAATTAAAATATCCCGATTTTGTGGGAAATTTTTTATTTGCAAAAAACATTAAAAAACCTAAGGGGGACTTGGCGCAATTTCCATATGACTCAATAAAGATGACTTGGCATGGTAATATAAACATTTAGACACTTAGGCTTAGATTTTCCATGCCAAGGCCTAACCACGAGCACATACTCCAGCTTTGGAGGTTATTTGAGTGAAAAACTTAGAAATTATAACTCGCTTAAGAATAAATTCTCAGGCAAGAAATGATTAACATGTGAAAAAAAATACTCTAGAGTAAGTACTTGTGATGAAGTCTTAGGTGGCCAATCCTTTTACAACATCATCATGCTAATCTCATCTTTTTACAATGCCCCGCAGAAGATGGAAATGCGAAAAAAGTTGGTCAAAATGACCTGCTGGATTTTTGAACTCTGAAAAATGAGCAAGTGATTGCTCAGTCTTTGGTGGCTCAACTGCAGATCCAACTAGTGCAACTGAGTGGATAACAGGTTCAACTGAAGATTATAAAAGACAGCCGAGATGAGAGGAGAAGACACACAAGCAAGGAGACAGTGACCCATTTGAGGGTGGAGGACTTTCACTCTGCAGATTTGGCTAGGGAGGAAATACTGCAGCCATGAGGATTTCAGTAGGTCGTACCAGCAAGATGGAGGCTGGAAGTTTTTCTGAAGGGCCGTACAATCTGCAGGAGCACCCAGGGAGGGTCGTACATCCCATGAGTCAAGCCATACAGGCCATAGGAGGGCAGACACATGCCTTACAGCCTGCGGCAGATCCGTACAGCGTAGGGCTGGGCCATACATGCTGCTGTACAACCAGCAGTGCAACATACAGGGATAACAAGGGGCAGGGGGTTTTTTTTGCAGAAATTTTCCCAGGTTTTCCTGTTGTTTGTATTTTCTCTGTGGGCCATTTTACTGGTAAGGGAGCCCTTTTGTACTTGGATATTATTTAATGAAAAACAGATTTGAAGGGCAGAAATTTGTTGTGCATGTGTCATTGTGAGATTGGTTTCTATTTTTCTTCCACTATTTGTTTCAGTTAATTATTTCAGCAAGTGTAAATTATTCAGTGAGCTCCAATTTAATTTCAGCAAAGAAATCACTAGGAAATAATTTATTTAGGGATAGGATTGGAAAATTAACACTGTTGACATAAATTGGTTTTTACCTTATCCTCATTGAAAATAAAACCCATAAATTGCAATATATTTCAAGCAAGAGCAACAGTGCAGAAGTATTTCCTTCATACTTTATTTCATGTAGGTTCATGGTAACACTTGATTTTTACAGCTAAAAAACATTTGAAATGTAAGCCTGTATCTTTTGTCAGGGGTGCTGCAAACTACGTTAAAATGAATAGGACCCTTGAAGTTTGAACCATAGGTAAATAGTAATTAGATAATAAATAATCTTATAACTAGCTTTTGCATGTATAGTTGGAGAGTAAATTTGCATGGTTAAGATATGCATTCCTACTGGGATGATATTTACCTCTTACTCTCACATGACATGAGGTGCTTGCATGCAGGTCAGTATTTCTACAATATAATTGAGATAAATAGCATTTAGAGGAATGAAAAGAGGGTTCTGAATGCAAGAGTTGTTTCAAAAGTTAATATCAGGCCACTAAAAGATTTCTTACGATTTTGCTTTTGATGCTTCTTTGTTTCTACTGATTGTCAATAACTATATCCTGTGAGTCTGCTAGTTGAACATGAAGATCCTTGCACGATTAAGTGAATGTTCTAATTCTGGTGACATGAAGAAAACAGTCCATCTGATTTGATTCTGAGCATGATATATCTGCTTTTTATTGCACTAGAAGATCTGTTGGACTACTTATTAGTAATTACAACATAAACTTAAAGTAGGTTTTCTGACTATCTTGGTGTATCTGTGTAATCATTCTGTCTATAATGTTATTAGTTGTCTTATTATGGTTGTATTTTGGCATTACTATTTCACTTGCTAAGCATATTACAATCATTGTCTCAGGATCTACGTTTGAGGGGATACTGGATGCAGAATTGGATCAACTTGCACACAGTGAACGAATTCAAACCCATGACAGACTACTTGCTAAGATTAGTGAGGGATGGACAACTGAAATATATGTAAGTCAAACTCATTATATAAACACCCATAACACTTGGATTAATTGTAGCAATGCCATCCAAAATATGGTCATCTGGTTTACAATTTTACAATCTACCGACCTATCTATCAGGAATGTGAAATTCATCCTTTGAGATGGGCACAAACTTAAATTGCATCGAGCATGAATTGGTGGCAATGGGCATTGAACCCATGGCTAGTTTCTGCTGCAGATAGAGAATCTGAATCTGAATCTGAATTTTATTAAAACATACATGAGGCCAGCTGGCCTATGGGATAGAAAGGATTACATATAATGCAACATTTTCATAGTACAAATGAAAAAAGAGAATAAAATGAGGAAAGATGTAAAGTGTAGTACAAAGACATCTTGGACTACTCATCTGGATTCAGCCTTCTCTCTGTAGAAAGTCTCCTGCCCTGCTATAGCAGCTTTCATTAACTTTTCTCCAGTGTGCATCATTCTTGAGGCTTTCTTTGCCATGTCCTCTACATGGCCTTCTTGGTATGCCATCTCCCAACTGCAGTCTTGTAGTCTAGTTCTCCTCTTGATGTGGCTATATGCTTCACAATGCAGCAAGAAATGTTGTTCGGTCTTGTTAGCACACTTTTTCACCCTCCAATCAGATCTGATATAACATAAATCAGTGATGAAAAAGAGGCTAATTATAGGAGAGAATGCCCTAAGTGTCACTGGAAAACTTGCTGCTGGTTTTAAGTTTGATTTTCTGCAATAAAACACATAAAACAACAACGAAAAGTGTTTTGGACAGCATGTAATACAGCCCAAGACGTTAGGAAAATAAAACTAAATTTCACTTGGTAGAATCCCTGCAATGTTAGCTTTAGAAAGGTGAGTGTAAAAGAAAAAGAAAACACAATTAGAAGGTCGAATTTAACCACAATAAAAGGCTGAAAACTTCTAATTGATGCACAAATTAAATCAAAATACCGACAAGAATCGAAAGCTTGGTGCGAGCACAACACTTCTTTATTAATGCCTTTCCAAAGGGCTGTTTGCACCACAGAAAACAAGCACAAGAACTGGTAGAGTGGCTATCTCTGCACAAAGAAATAGAAGCTAGAGTATAGAAGAACGAGAAAGAGAGAGAGAGTATGTATGCTACTGCTGCAAAAGATCCAACCCTGAACACTGAGGAGAAGCCCAAATAAATAGACCATGAGGGTGCACTTCCCTTAAGAAGATTAGGAGGGTGCACATGTGTCAAAATAGGTAAGTAAAGTGCATGAGAGGTGAGGAGAGGGTGCATGAGAGGACCAAGGCGCATGAGGAGATAAGGTAATGTGCATGGGGTAGATAGGAAGGCGCATGAGGAGATAGTGTGAGTGGGAGGATGAATGCGCATGAAGGGAGAGAGGGTATGCGCCCTAAATAATAGGGATTAATACACCAAAGAAGAGACTAAGGAGAGTCACACGTGTGAGGAGGCAAGGAGACCATGCACACATGTGAAAGGAGAGTTAAGAGGGTGCATGAAGGAAAAGATAGGAAAGATAAAGAGAGTTGAGCTTTAGTTAACTCAACATGCCTTGCTTTAATTAAGGAATACGCCACATGTCCTCAAAATTGCGCCCAACTTACTCATGATATGGAAAGGCACATGTCGGTGAGAAATTCGCCCAACTCATTGATGATTAATGTGCCACATGTCACACTCTCGCACTGCCATTTGTTGGAATCTGACTCTACTACTTGTCACCTTGGAGGGTGACCATCCCTGCTATAAATTGTAACTACTAAAAATAGCAGTCCGCCCTTAAAAATTATGAAAACGCCAAATATGTCCAAGATGACTAGGAGACCACTATCAATTGTCGCACGTCTAAAAATAGGCATGGCTAAAAAAAGAAAGTCCTCAGAAGTTAGTGAAAATATGCTCACCAGACTCAATTTTCTGTAAGGAATCCGGAAATGTCATTAGAATCATCATCTGACCCCCCGATCTCCACCTGCTAAAAATAGAAAATACTCACATGTCATCCCGGAAAGGTCTCACTAGACTTAGAATGTCTCTAGGATCAATATTGTAAGCTTAGAATCCTGATCCGAACCCTAGAACTCAACCTGCTAAAAATAGAAAGTGCTTGCATAATACCCGGAAAAGTGTCATCATGCTTAGAATCATGCAAAGACCAATACTGTATGTTCAAATCTGACATGCAAGTCTTTGGACAATGTCTCCTAAAAAGTAGGAACCCAACTAAAAATATCATCAATCTCTCTCAAATCCATGGAAAACTGTGCTATCTCTATCTCTGAGGAAAAAAACCACCACTACACTGATCATGTACTTGTATTTGATGGGAACCAACCATTGGCTCACACAAATGCTCAAAATCTAGTTCAACTGTCTAAATTCTAGCCAAATATGGCATGCTGGCTCCTAACCCTCAAGATTTTCAAAGGAGAAAATCCAGGGGTTAACAATAGCGACTCAAGGGGACGAGATCCCCCTGCGGGATGTCGAGAACCTGTGAATCTCCGTGTCTGAAAACTATGAATGATTCTTTGTGTCAGGAACCTCCGAGCAGTTATTTGGGACTCTTTCCCACTGGGATGGGAACCTCGAACTGGAGATTCCAAATGACGGGCCCGTTTGGGGAGACAACAGGGTACATGCATTTCTATCCGTTGTTGGAATGGCAATGGATCTTTCTGGTCATCGCTGGGACTCTTATATGACACTATTGAATCAATAGACATCCTGTTCGTGACCGAGACTCATGCGAGCCCTGTTCGATCTCTCCCAGATACTGCAGGTTACTATTGGTTTTCAGTTTGCAGGCAGGAGATGAGGAGTTCGGGCGGGGTCAGAGGATCAGGTGGAGTTGCTTGCTTGACTAGTGACTCTCTCCGGAACAGAGTATCTTTGGTAGCCGAAGATGAGTTTGCTAGGTTTATGTGGATCTGTATTAGCGTCTGAGTCTCCCCTCCGAGGCACATATATATTGCAATTTGTTACTTTCCCCCAGCCTCTTCACCATTTGCCATCCATAATGGCTCAAATGGGGACCCCTTTGTAGATATGTACATCAACATCACCCAATACTCCGTTGTTGGGGAGGTCATCCTCTTAGGCGACTTCAATGATCGTACTAAAGATCTCCAGATTCCTCTCCATGACCGATCAAAGGATGTGATGTGCACCCAGGGGATAGATCTAGATTCAATAGGGCTTCACCGGATGTCAGATGATGCTTTGGGGCCCACTACAGTTTATGGTCAACATCTATTGCAGCTGGGGAAATCCCAAGAATTGTTGATTTTAAATGGTCTCCCATGTTTCCCAGACTCTTGCTTCTTCACCTGCTGACCACATGGTGGGGGTGCGAGTGTAGTTGATTATGTCCTCGCTAGCCATAACTTGCTCCCTTTTATTCGCCACCTCTCGATCTCCCCCATCCCCCTTGCTGATCATGCACTTCTTTCCTTCTCTCTCCAATTTGACCCTCCCCCTCCACCCCATCTCTCCCCTCGAGGCCCACCCTAGACCAAATTTCAATTTGACGAAGGCGATCTTGACATCTTCTCTTCTATCCTACGCCAGATGCTCCCATCGAAGTCCCAATTCTCCTCGCTTGATTCTGCTTCCACTAAATACACCTGTCTTTCATTTGCCATTTGGGAAGCAACACTCAAATCCTTCCCTCAATCCACTTGTCACACTTCCACCCCCCCAAAAATTGGTTCTTGCCCCATGAACAAATGGTATGATGAAGAATGCAAGAATCTACATCGAGAACTCCACCATGCTTTCATCCATTATCAACCCTCCTACTACGACCTCAAAGCCTCTTATCGTTGTCTCCTCTGTCGCAAGAAACGACTCTTTGTCTCTCAGAGAAGACATGACCTTTCTTCTGTCCTTGCCCATTCCCCAAAACAATTTTGGCGTACCATCCTTCTTCGACATACCTCCCTTCCATCTGACCTTGACCCTGCATCCATGTTCTTCCACACTTCCAATCTTTATGATATTCTCGGGCAGACCCAAATTCATGTTACCTCCCCACCCTCCTTTTGTCACCTTTTCTCAGACATGGATATTCGAGAGGCCATTTGGGTGATGAACAACAACAAAGCAGCCGATGAGGAAGGTTTCCAGGCATAGTTCTTTAAGCATGGTGTCCGTGCTTTGGTTAGTTACTTGGCTAATCTCTTCAACCATGTAGTTCGTGAAGGCTTTCCACTGGCATGGTCACACCACATCATCCATCCGATTCATAAATCAGGTTCCAGCTCAAATCCCAATAACTACAGAACGATCATGGTGGGCCACACGTTCTCGAAGTTGTATGCTACGGTTCTTCATAGGAAACTCTCCAGTGACCTTGAGCAGAGACACCTCAAAGCTAGAGGACAGGTAGGTTTTCAGCTGTCTCATCAGACCATTGACCACATCTTCACTCTTCGCGTCGTGATTGAGGAGGCATGACACCGCTCGTCGAAGGTCTACTGTTGTTTCGTAGATTTTCGGAAAGCTTTTGACTCTGTCCCGAGGGAAGCCCTACTCCAGCGGCTCAGAGATATCGACATCTGTGCGACTCTATTGACAACTATTACACGCCTATATGAGTCCGTTCTTGGTCGTCTTCGCACAACTCATGGGATGTCTGATTTCATCCAAAGCACTATTGGGGTCAAATAGGGTTGTCCACTGTCGCCTACCTTGTTTGGGATTTATATTGATGAGTTGGAGGCATTTCTACCCGAGCATATCCAGGACATTGATGGCTGTCTTTTTCACCAGGTTCTGATATCTATTCTACTCTTTGTTGACGATGTGGTCCTCCTCTCCTCATCCCCAGAAGGGTTAAAAAGGCAATAGGATGCCTTAGCTCTGTTTTGCGACCTTCGACAGTTGACGGTCAGCCTGGGTAAAACCAAGGCTATGATCTTCAACGGGGTGAAGAAAACTTCAAACCTTCACTTCCTCTTTAGAGGGGAAGAGATTGAGATCACCAACAATTATACTTATTTAGGGGTGTAATTCTCAGGTCCTCGCTTCAGTTTGCGCCCAACTCTTTAGCCTCGAATCAACAAAGGTTATGGATCCTTCGCCCTTCTCGAGAGACAATGCTTTCGACACCACTTCCAGGACATCTCGTCCAAGATGAGCCTCATGGACACCTTGATCCGTCCCACTGTTCTATATGGCTCAGAGATTTGGAGACCATCTTTACTTGAGTCAGATTGGGCTTCAGCTGAGAGAGTCCAAACTCTTCTTCTCTGTTGCATCATTAGATGCAAGCAGACAATACCCCAACACATCATCCTTGCAGAGTTTGGGGCTCAGCCCTTCCGGCTTGAGACGGTTTTCAGATTGGTTTCATTCTTGCATCGTGTCTGGGGCTTTGCAGACTCCCAAAAGGGAAGGGACCGGTACCCTTATCTGACATATTGCTCTTCTGAGACTATTTCCCTTTCCACTCCTTCGGGTTGGGCTAGATATTGGGAGTGTTGGTGTTTCAGATCTCCTAGAGTCTGTGGGCATTCAGTTGTATCGTCTCCCTCCTTTCCAATATTCCTTAGACGCTCTTGGTCACCTTTTACCTACTAAACAAGAGTTGAACAAGATCATCAGGGAGGACATTTATAGACAGTTCGTCCATGTCACCTGGGTCAACCCTCCGGGAGGGTTGCGCCCAAAGATGGCTTTTTACGCTGAGCACTACTTGGAGTTGAGAAACAAGCTCATTGTTTGACCCCAGTATACGTTCCGTCACTAGATGCATGCTCTTTGCATTCTTCTAGGCCAGTTCAGAGTGGGTTCTCATAGACTTCGGGTAGAGACAGATCATGAGATTGATAGATTAGACAGAACCTGCTAGGTATGCCATTTACAGAAAGTGGAGACCAAAGTGCACTTCATTTTTGGATGCCTCGTCTACTACGAGATCAGAGGAAGATTCCATTGCTTATTCAGGGGTTCTCAGACCCTCGTCGACTTTTCAGGTATCTCGATCAGAGATGTTTGGCCCTATATATGCAGGAGGCCCTTAGGTTTCGAACACATATTCTTCAACCCCCCATCAGACCAGACCCCACTCAGAGGATCATGACATTTTTCAGGGTACTACCTTCCCACAGGGGCACCAAGAGACTGTCAGATATCAGTACATATCCAGATCCTAGATCAGTGAGGATCTGTGGGACCTCACCCCGCCATACGAGATCTCAGTAGCAAATCCGTCTCAGATCCTATTGCCGTCCTTATACACACTTGCAAACGTGAGCTAAGTCTGGCTCACTTAGTGTGTCCTTGGAGGCACAATGCCTAAGTTCATACCCCACGCTATCACTTTGACCGGAACCTCTTCCGTCTAGGCTTACTCCTAGGGAATTCAAGGGGGGTAGACCCTAGTTACTAGATAAGATTTAGCGGTAAGTTCTAGGAGTTGATTTTAATTTCTTAAGGTTAGAGGGAGTCTATCCTATGATGCTATGGCAACAATGCAAGATGCAAGGGTTAGTATGTCAAGCAAGCCTTTCCCTAGGTCAACTAAGACTAGTGCCTAAGGTTGGGCAAGGGTTCAACTAGATGTTAGGGTGTTTCGTTACAACAGAATTACAAGTTACTTACAAAAGAATAATTAATCCTAAAGAATACTAGATACAAGTACTCACGAATAAAGAATGCTAAGATACAATGGTACAATGTAGCAAGCTAACCACCTTTTAAATG
>WSFP011347567.1:0-36051 GCA_009831015.1 Picea engelmannii
CTCTATCGAATTCCAATTCTTTAGAAGAGTATCCTCAGGTATAATTTTATTCCTTTTTCGGGCCTGAGGGACTAAATTTACGAAAAAGAAACCCCCCCGGAGTCCATAGTTAAGCTCTTTTCAGACTCCCTAAAATTGAAAAGGTTGTCGAGTGACCTTATTCTTTCACACTCGTTAAAACGGTCCAGAAGAATATTCCTAACGGAGTCCATAGTTAAGCTTTTTTCAGACTCCTTAAAATTGAAAAAATAGCCGAGTGATCTTATCCTTGTCACACTCGTTAAAATGGTTTTGAATTGACGTCTAGTCGGTGCTAGTTTACCCCTTTTTCGAACCGACTAGACTATTTCGAAAAATGTACCCCAATGGAGTTTCCTTTTATGCTTTTTCAGACTCTCTAAACATGAAAAATCACCGAGCTTCCCTTCTTTGGGCTCGTTAAACTTACATCGAAGGATGTTACCATTGTGTGTTCTATCAACCGCATCTGCATCCTTTACTTTTCAGCCTAGTAACAGTTTGCCTTTGCGTCTTAACACCTTTGGCCATTGGAGGATTTTTCCCGAGTATCATTTCCTAGAACATCAATCTTGTCCTTGTGCCTTGAGCTTGTATGTTTTTTGTGCTCGTTCCTCCATTGTAACGTAATATTCCTTTATTCTTTCAAAATCATCAAAAAGAACAAAAAAAATCAAATATACCCCAAAAAGAGGATGGGAAAAGTATTTTCTTTATTGGCAGCATTATGAGTCGCCCTTGGAATAAGCACATCTGTCTATTTGATACATCAGACTATGGGATGTAGTACGAACTTAGGAAGCTTTGCTCGCTATATTGAGTTGTGTCCTCCACCATTTGGTTACTCTTCCAAACATATGGAGAGTTTGCGTTGCCTCCTGCTTCGTAGACTTATGATTAACAGATTTGTTGCCTGAGTCTTATCACTTGTCGTGCTATTGTCCAAGGGAAGTTTGTCACTAAGCCTGAGTCAACCTCTTTGCAATATGTCTCTTGTCCGCATACCCGACCATCCTGAACGTCCAATCAAGTCTTTGTTCGAAATCACTGAAGCCTTCAGTCTGATCATCAATATTATCAAGTCCATCACCGACGAGCCGTCGAAGACCTCTGGGTAGTGCAGTCGTACACTCATATTACACTCCTACCCGAGTTTAGAAGATTTTGAAATTGTTGCTCGAGCTCTGAAGTACAACCATCAGGCCGAATCAGCTTCTGAGAGATGGATACTTTATATGTATATCTTTCTGATTTCGAGATGTAGCTCTGCTTTGTATTATTCACGGCTACTCTTAATAGTTATTTGACATGGATCTACAGTGTATTTGATTGGTAGCCATGGTTCTATTTTATTCCGAGCATGGGTATGCCCGCCTCGGACAGACATGTGATATTTTTGTAGATGGCACCTCCTGATTCCTAATTCCTGGGCACACTCATTCAGCATATCAGTACAGATTGGTAAAGAATTGGTAATGTATTTCGGCCATCAGATGCTCTTATGACCTCACACATTAGGGGGCATCTGTTATAACCCTAAATTGCACCATCCATGCTTACCTGGCATCAGACCAACTCATTTCCCTTCATTTCAAAAGCCATGTTGAATAAAACCTTGAAAAACCTCTTAAATTAAGTAACCCGCGCCCTAACCCATTACTGGGCACGTTGGAACACTGGCAGGCCCACTACTGCACGCGTTGGAATGCTGGCTGGCCCACTACAACCCGCGTTTACCTAACAAAGCACAAAAACAGGAAAGTTGTCGATGGGATGAAAAGATTTGGGTCAGTTAACTGAAACTCCCAGCCATGCATGGCCGAGAGTTCGTCCAAAACCCTAGCTCCTTCTAGCCTATAAAAGAAGGGGTAGGGGTACTATTTGAGGAGGGAAAAAGATAGCAAAGAAAATCTACCCAATTGCCGAATCCATTTGTCCCAACCCTTTAGCATTTTATTAAGCCTAAACAGAATTCAAGAAAAGAAGTTGGAGGACAAAGAAGAGGAGGAGCCCAGGATCAGGATCAAGGAATGGTGGCCGATCTCTATGTTTATTGTAAGTTGATTCATCTTGAGATTAATAAAGAATACTTTTCCCATCCCAATATACGAGTCTTATATATTTTATTTGATTTATGCTTAATCTCTAACCCTCTAGTAGGACAATAGCATGCATGCGTAGTGTTTTTGTCTTGATTACAGGATCGTCTTTGGAAGGAGCAACAGAAGCAAGGAGATAAAGCGCAACGGAGGATCTACACCAAGTGTCGATAAAAAGGTTAGTTAGTTCCTTCCATGTTTGCATGTGAAAAGGGGTTTAAGGTTTGGGATAGAAGGTTAAAAGTAATTTCTTAAGGGTCATGATCTGCATGCAAGTTTAAGCACTAGCTTGTTAGTCCGTAGGGTATAATTTCCCAACAACAGTTCTCTTTTGTATGCACTTTCTCAAGAGAAACTGCACCTTCATCGATGACCTGCCTTACAAAATGGTACTTAATAGGTATTTGTTTTGTTTTACTGTGGTAGGCTAGATTCTTAGCCAAGTGAATAGCACTTTGACTATCACAAAGTAACTTTACTTTGTCATGCATCCTTTCAAACTCACCAAACAAACCTTTCAACCAAAATGCCTCTTTGCAAGCATGTGAAGCAACTACATATTCTGCTTTTGTAGTGGATAAAGAAACAATGTTCTGTAGCTTTGACATCCAACTAATAGCTCCACCTGCAAGAGTAAATACATACCCTGAGGTCTACCTTCTCTTGTCCAAATCACCCGCAAAATCAAAATCAACATATCCACAGACTAACTCACGATCACTGTTATAGGTGATACAATAATCACTTGTGTCCCTCAGATACCGAAGCACCCATTTCACTGTTGCCCAGTGCTCTTTACCTGGATTTTCCATATACCTGCTGACAACCCCAACTGCATGTGAAATTTTTGGCCTTGTACTAACCATCACATACATTAGACTTCCTACTGCATTAGCATATGGTATTCGAGACATATATTCCTTTTCCTCTTTTGTACTAGGACATAAAATTGAAGAAAGCTTAAAATGGAAATCCAAAGGGACTGACACTGGTTTCACATTGTTCATACAAAACCTCAAAAGTATCTTCTCAACATACTTCTATTGTGACAACCAAAGCTTACCATTCCTCCTGTCTCTGAATATCTCCATGCCCAAAATCTACCTTGTTGCTCCTAGATATTTCATATCGAACGTCCTAGCCATCTGAGCCTTTAACCTGTTGATCTCAGTTATGCTTTTTCTTTCTAAAATCATATCGTCAACATACAATACTAAGATAATGAATATGCCATTATTCAATTTCTTAAAGTAGACACAATGATCATACTCACTCCTTGTATAATTCTGGCTCACCATGAAAGAGTCAAATTTCTTGTACCATTGTCTAGGCGACTGCCTCAGACCATACAATGATTTCTCGATCCTGCAAACAAATTTCTTGTTGCGATTTCGAACGAACCCTTCAGGTTGTTCCATGTAAATTTCCTCATCCAAATCTCCATGTAAGAAAGCAATATTAACATCTAGTTGCTTCAATTCCAAATCAAGCAATGCAACTAGTGCTAACACAATTTGAATTGAAAGTCTTTACAAATGGTGAAAAAATCTCATGAAATTCAATACCTTCTTTTTGAGAATATCTCTTCACAACCAACCTTGCTTTGTACCTTTCCACCTTATCATCATCATTCTTCTTCATCTTGTATACCCACTTGCAACCTACAGTTTTTCTGTCTCTTGGAAGTTCTACCATGTCCCATGTATCATTCCTCTCTAATGCCTTCATTTCATCCTTCATCACTTCTTTCCATTTATCACTGTTAGAACCCTTCATAGCTTCCTGATAGCACGAAGGTTCATCATCATTAGTACTTAAATAAATTGATGAAACAAAATCATCATACCTTCTTGGAGGATTTCTGACCCGTGTAGACCTCCTTAGGGAAGTTTGTGGCTCATCCACAATCTGTTGAATGTCATCATCAACCATGTCTTCCTCTGTTGCAGGAGACTCTTCATGAACATCTTCTGAAAATTGTTCATGTTCACCTTCATTAGTTTCAAACTAAGTTTGATGATACTTTGGTGCTTCTTCCTGTTTCATTTGAACATCTACATTTGATTTCATGAGAGATGATTCATCAAATATTGCATCTCTGTTAATGGTGATCTTGTGGGAAGTATGATCCCACAACCTGTACCCCTTAATACCATCACCATATCCAACAAATATAATCCTTTTTTATTTTGGATCTAATTTAGAATGCTAATGTTTTAAAATTAGAGCATAGGCTTCACAACCAAAAGCTTTAAGATTAGAATAATTACAAGGATGACCTGTCCATACCTCTTCTGGAATTTTGCACTCTATTTTCGTTGATGGTGATCGATTCACCAGATAACAAGATGTATTTACTGCTTCTACTCACAGCTGCTATTGCAAGTTGTGTTACTCAGCATACTCCTTGCTCTCTCTAGAAGAGCCATGTTCATGCGTTCAACAACTCTGTTTTTTTTAGGAGTATAGGAAGTGGTTTTATGCCTATCGATCCCAAATTCCTTGCAATAATTCTCAAACTCCATTGACATAAATTCACCACCATTATCAGTTCTTAAAAATTTAATGGACCTACCAGTGCTCTTTTCCACTAAAGCTCTAAACTGCTTGAAAACATTAAATACATCAGTCTTTATTTTCAACATATAGATCCACACCTTGCTAGAGAAATCATTTATAAAAGTTACAAAATATGATGATCCTCCATACAAAATAGTAGGGGATGGTCCCCAAACATCATAATGAATATAATCAAGGATTCCTTTATTGGTGTGTCTTTCGGTTTTAAATCTCTACCTATTTTGTTTTCCATAAATACAATGCTTGCAGAAATCTAACTTTAAAGACTTTAGACTAGTAAGTAACTTGTGATCAGATAATACCTTTAATCTTTGTTCCCTCATATGCCCCAACCATTGATGCCACAATCGAACAGAATCATTTTTGTTCTTAGATACCATTTCCGCATGATCTGACTCAGTTCTTCCTTCTAACAGAAATAGGTTACCAACCTTCTTTTCTTTCATAACCAGTAGGATTCCTTTGTAGAACTTCATAACTCCACCTTGAACAATACTCTTATATCCTCGAGTGTCTAAGACTCCCAAATAAATTAGGTTCTTCCTAAGCTCAAGTACATGTCTCACATCAGTTAGTATTTTAATAGTTCCATCAAGCATCTTAATTCGAATGCTACCAATTCCCACAACTTTACATGAGATATCATTTCCCATGTAAACTATTCCATCATTTATAGACTGATAAGTAATTAACCAATGTTTATGAAGACACATGTGGTTTTAAGCACCAAAATATAATAACCATTGTTGTTCATGACGTGAACCAATACTAATTGATAAAACTTCATCAGTCATACCTAAACCTGTTGTTGAACCTGTTTCGGTTGCATTTGCTTCCTTCGTCTCTTTTGGAGAGTCTTCTTTGGAGGCTTGTTGTCACTTCCAACAATCCTTCTTCAGGTGTACATATTTGCCACAAAACCAACACTTAAGTTTGTTCGTCTTTCCCTTCGACTTTGATCGAGAGAAATCCCTCTGATTGTGTCCTCTTTCTTTAGTTCTTCCTCTGATCACCATTGCCTGAGATGTAGAGGTTTCTAAATTTGATTTCTTCCTTGTTTCATCAGACAGTAAAGCTCCAACAATATCATCAAACTCAATACTTTATGTTGAACTGAAACTAATAGAGGTAACAAAGTGATCCCATGACGCGGGAAAAGAACATAATAATGTAATCACCTTATCTCCAGATTCGAATTTCACTCCCATGCTAGTCAACTGGACTAAAAGAGTATTAAACGTATTTAAATGATCAACTATTTTTGTACCTTCCTTCATGCGCAAACTGTACAATTGTCTTTTCAGGAATATCATGTTCATCAAGGATTTCATCATGTACATGCTTTCCATCTTCGTCCACAAACCGACTGTTGTCTTCTCCGAGACAATATTGAACAGAGCATCGTTGGCCAAACATAGGTGTATGGCACTCAGTGCTCTCACATCCATCTCATCCCAGTCATCATCTGTTATGGTTGCAGGTTGTTTTTCTTTTCCCAAAAGTGACTTCACCACTCCTTGTTGCATGAGAAGATCGTGCATCTTAACCTTCTAAATCTCGAAATTGTTCTTTCCATTGAACTTCTCAATTTCGAACTTAGCACTCTGTGTCTTTTCCATTAGAGGAAACATTCCAAAAAACACCATTGCTTGTAATAACCAAGGCCCTTATATTGAGGAATGATCTTACTCAATGTTGATCAATAATTTTAAAAAAGGTTTAACCCAAAAAACCCTTTAATAATGTATAAAACAAGGTTTAATAGAAATCTTTTATTTAAAAGATTCACTTTTTTAAAAAATTCACCACTTGAATTTATGCATTTAATATAATATGAATATAATACAAATTCACCTTTTTAATTAACCTCACAGCCATGCATTATAAGACAACATCGTGACCATGAGTTAAATAGCCTTTTTCACCTCATAAATAAGATTCCCATGAGAATCATTCACCTCACGTTTTACATACCATGAAAAATAATTAAAGGAGATCGACACTCCTTGGACAATTGAAGGTGAGCGCGAGTTTGATGGTGGAGCGCTCCTTGAGTGTGGAGGGGGGAGTGCTAGCGGTCCTTGACTATGAATGGGGGAGCGTCGGTGCTCCCTTTATGAAACTAGTCTGGCGCCGATGGAAAACCATGTAAGTAACCATGACATTCGCTCTCCCATCTAGAAGGGTGCCCAGTGCTAATGCCAAAATCAACGCTCCCTTCCAATCTTCTAGCGATTGGAGAACAATAAACAACCTCAAAATTCCAACGAGCTCTTTCCATTTTGCAGCCTCCTCACAAAATTTGACTAATGTGTGGCCTCCTCAACCTATGATACAACTTGTTAGAATTGTAAATGAAGAAAACACAATTCACATAAGACAATCAATAAACACGCAGATAAGAAACACAAAGATTTCACATGGTTCACCCAAACGTTGGGCTATGCCTACTAAGCAGAGGTATCGATTGTCTTATTATTCAGATCATGGAGATTACAACAACTCACTCACTCCTCTCACACTTAGGGCATACATCAAATTATAGCAATGTACATTAGAAACTGATTATTGAATGCACTCATCACTAAATTCTAACTTGGTCTTATTAGTTACAACCAACGTTGAATTATAGGATCAGAAATCCTAATCCTGGGAATTTGTTGTCACCGTTTAACACATATAACTTGAAATTTTGTTCTTGAAAAACTGTTGAATTTGTTCTTCACCAAAGGATTTGGCTATTTTAGAGGACTTAAAAAACCTATGCTTAGGTATCCTTCAAAATGCATTTCAACCAACTGCAAAATGCACTTCACCAAATTTCGATTTCTTGACTTTTGACAACTCAAACTTTTGTCTTCGGAAAATTAATTTTTTGTCTTTGGCGGACTTCTTCAACTCGATGTAATAGAACTTTTTTCCACTTATTTTCAAAATCCGAAACACACCTCTCTTTGGTGGCCAAAATCGACTTGGGTTCTTTGGTCGTTTAAATTTTTCGTCATCGATGAACTCGGATTTTCCCACTTCATGGGATTTGGCCAAATTTTGAATTTCTTCTTCAATAAACTTAGAAATTCTTAGAATTTTTCATTGAAATCCAAGATAAATTTAGACCATTGATCTTAAGATCGAAGTGATCTGAACTGTCCATTTCACTAAGCTTCACCATTGCCCTGAAAACACAAAATTCAACCTCCAAGGACAATTTTTAACTCTGCAACTTAGAGATCAATGCCATTAATCATCTCTTCAACCATTATGAGTGCAAATCCAACTCAAATTTTCTTAGAAATTTGGGGATTTTACTCTCATTTTACAAATTTCCCCAAACTCCACACATATCAACCTATGCAACAACAAATTTCCCAAATTGGCATTGGTCTTTGGCCCATATGGGTTCTATGTTGAACCAAAATCTTTGATATTGATAACTTACCCACCTCCAAGTTGAGTATCAATACTACTAAAAACGACCAAGTATAACTCTAATACCAAATTTTAAATGTAGAAAAATACCCAACATAGTATACCAGCTTATGCAATTGTCTAAAACAATTAAAAACATGAATGTAATTGATTCAAATATGCACAACAACAACTAAACACATGCAACATCATTTAATCACATAAACATGTATTCATATGTATCATTTTTGTTTATCCACAACATGAAATGATAAATGAGATAAAACGTAAAGTGTAATGCACAACAATTAAACTCAACATTTTACAGAAGCAAACATAATGAATATGAACACTTATTTTATTAATAAATGGGAAACATGTTGCATAGGATGAACGTTCCACCCAATTGTAGACTTGTTGCTCGAGTTGTGAATAACATATCACCTTTGCATTGGGGCTATGAATCCACAAGAGATGGTCGTTCCTAAGGCTAGTTATTGTCTCCTATCATCAAGCTAATTCCTACAACCACTTCAATCCACTAGCTTTATTTCTCCTCAACCTGAACAACCCAAGGATCCCCTTCTTTTCCATGCAGTCTATCAGGCTATCCCAATTCTCTCTAGGGCTCCAATACAAGTTTGATAAAAAACCTCTCTGTTGGGAACTCTAGGAACCTACAGCTGCAACAACAATTTACTTTCTCCCTTGATAATTTCTTGAATGAAATATTAGTCATAGGCCTATAGCCTAACTCTCCATAAAATTAAAATTATAACTCCAATCAAGCTATTATACATGCCCACTATGGTTTCCTTAGATATTCAACTTCAGAACTCCCTTGCCATAAAAAAATATTCATTTAAAAATTGTTCCCATTTTCCATATGAATTTCCTTTTCTCCCATGCATGTTGACTCTCCCAATTCCAAAGGATAATTGTACTAAAGCCCATACTCTCAATAACTCTAAGAGGTGAATTCACACATCAACCCTCTTACATATATTCAATGATTCAAGCTTGGAAACACTCAAAAGGAAATTAGAAGGCTCGTGTAATGCTACCTAACACATTTTTTTTAAGTAATATTTATTGTAATTACTAATATCATTAGTCTAATTATTCTATTGATATAAATAAATAAATTTCGTGATAATACATGACTAAAAAAATTGTAAGTGTTTCTCTTCATGAATCGAGTTCTTATTCAAATTCGTTCAATGCTTCATCGGAGTCTAGGTAAGTACTTTTTCCATATTCAAATAATATTACCAAGCTTATGATAATATAGCACATTCAACACATGTCTCGTGCTATTGCTAACCTTGTAAATATTATTGCAGGGACGCGTCAAAGGTTAGAAAGGATTCATTATTTCTTCATCTACACTTGTTATTTGGTCTTCCTCCCATCATACTCAACTTTTGTTACATTACCATTAGTTATATTTTGTTTACTTGCAAACATATACTAAATAAGTCCATCATTATTATATCTAGGGTAGGAGTATTTACCCTAATCACTTTTTCCTAAGAAAAGAATTAAAGATATACATTTAAAAGATCTTTAATACTATTTATAAATACATGTATTAGAAGCATAGATTAGAGATTGTTTTCCATGATTATGGAATTAAATACTTTATGGCTCAATCTAATCCTAATAGTATTGAGTCTAGCTTGAATGAACTAGAGTACTCACGATATCCTTTCCATGAGTATGTGTGCTCCAATTGTTTGCTTAGATGTCTTCATTAACTTGTATATCAATGCCATTAATCATCTTTTCAACCACTATGAGTGAAAATAAAACTAGAATTTGCTTATAAATTTGGGGATTTCACCCTTATTTTATAATTTTTCCCTAAATTCGACATAGATCAACTATGCAACAACAAATTTACCAAATTGGAATTGATATTTATCCCATATGGGTTTGGTGTTGAACCAAAATCTTTACCCAACCTCCAAGATGAGTCCAATACTACTAAAAATGACCAAATATAACTCTAATATCAAATTTTAAATGCAGAAAAATACCCAACATGGTATACCAGCTCATGCAACTATCCATAACAATTAAAAACATGAATATAATTGATTGAAACATGCACAACAAAAACTAAACAAATGCATCATTTAATCACATAAACATGTATTCATATGTATCATTTACCCACAACAAGAAACAATAAATGAGATAAAATGTAAAGTGTAATGCACAAAAATTAAACTCGGCATTTTACATAACCAAACATAATGAATATGAGAAATTATCTTATTAATCAATAGGAAACCTATTGAAGAGTATGAACCATCCCACCCAATTGTAGAATTTTTTCTCGAGTTCTCAACAACATGTCACCACTGAATTGGGGCTATGAATCCACAAGAGATGGTGGTTCCCGAGGCTAACTATTGTTCCCTATCATCAAGATAATTCGTACAACCACTCCAATACACTAGTTCTCTTTCCCTTCAACACGAACAACCCAAGGAATGGGATCCCCTTATTTTCTATGCAGTCTTTCAAGATATCCCACTTCCCTGTTGAGATCCAGTACAAGTTGGATAAAAGATCTTTCTGTTAGGGACTCTAGGAACTTCTAGTTGCAACAACAATTTACGTTCTCCCTTGACAATTTCTTGAACGAAATATTAGTCATAGGCCTATAGCCTATCTTTCCATGAAATTATAACTCCAATCGGGCTATTATACATGCCCACTATGGTTTCCTTCGATCTTCAACTCTCAAAACTCCCTTGTTATAAAAAAATATGCATGTAAAAATTGTTCTCAATTCCATATGAATTTCCTTTTCTCCCATACATGTTAACTCTCCCAATTCCCAAGGTTAATTTTACTCACGCCCATGCTCTTAATAACTCTAAGAGGTGACTTCACACACCAACCCTCTTATATATATTCAATGATTCGAGCTTGGAAACACTCAAAAGGAAATTAGAAGGCTAGTGTGATGCTACCTAGCAATTTCTTTTTAAAGTAATATTTATTATAATTACTAATATCATTAGTCTAATTCTTCTATTGATATAAATAAATAATTGTCATGATAATACATGACATGAAAATATAATGATAAATCTATTGAATGCTTCAACGAAATTCCGGGTAAGTACTTTTCCCATATTTAAATGCTATTACCAAGCTTATGATACTATAGCACATTCCACATGTTTCTCCTGTTATTGCTAACCTTGTAAATATTATTGTAGGAACACGTCGAAGGTTATAAAGGATTCATTATCTCTTCATCTTCACTTGGTATTTGGTATTCCTCCCATCATACTCAAATTTTGTTACAAATACCATTAGTTATATTTCATTTACTTGTAAACATATACTTAACAAGTCCATCATTATTATATAAGGGTATGAGTCTTTACCCTCATCACTTTTTCCTTAAAAACTTTTAAATATATACATTTAAAAGAGCTTTAATACTATTTATAAATACATGTGTTACAAGATAGATTAGGGATTGTTTTCCATGATTATGGATTTCAATACTTTATGGCTCAACCTAATCATAATTGTATTGAGTCTATTGGATTACTGAGAGGGGGGGTGAATCAATAATAGAGCAATGTAATCCTTTTTAACCATATAATCCAATTGTTATATCAATGTAGCATTATCATCCAATAACTGCAGAGTAAATAAGAAATGAACAAATGAACAATCATACACATACACAGTACACCGGTGTTTTATGTGGAAACACAAACTGGGAGAAAACCACAATATGTTTTTTCTTATATATCTTGAAGAATTACATTCATTGGAAGCACCAACTCCCTTTGTTTTCCAGTTGCAACTGGAAGGAGGCTCCAACCCCCTTGTTTCTCAAGCTACAACCTAAAGGATTATCCAACTCCCCTATTCTCTAGATACAACTAGAAGGAGGCTACAACCCCCTGTATTCTTCGGCTACAACTGAAAGGTGGCTACAACCACCTTTCTTTGCCCCATCCAACCTCCATGAAGTAGAAGTAGAATGATGGAACCACTGTCACACTATCACCATGAGATATACCGTTGTAAGCCTATACCAATAAACTTGAACCATGCATCAACCATGAATCAACTTGTACCTCAACCTGTACCATAAACATGTGCATCAACCATGCACCAACCTGTACCAAACAACCTGTAATCAACCTGTACCATAAAAAAGTGCATCCAACCATGTACCAAGTATGTACCAATCATGTTTCAACTACTCATCAACTATGAATCATCAATATGTACCAACATCATCAACTATACACCTCATGTATGTGCCAACTCATCAACTACTTGTCTCAACCATGTACCCAACATGTACCTTAAACAAAATCCCTCGTCAATTTCATCATCCAAAAATGATTTGTAAATCTATAATAAACTTGGTGTATATGATCACATACCTACAAACCTTCCTCAAATTTCACAACAAGAGACTAGCATTTTCATCAAACTTTTCTTTAGTCTCACATGACTAGTTTGGGATTAGTCAACAACCCCAACTTGAAATAATCTTAATTATGTACCTATAATGAATAAAGATCTAAAAGTATCACACAATGGTATTCAGTTTGTTTTATGCAATTCCTCCAGGTGTCACTACTTGGAACCTCTCAGAAAAGGATTTATAGCAAAAATGGCATACCTTGATGAATTCTGGCTTATTCTAGAGAGCGACCTTGTAGAGTGTTCCCCGCACAGAATATTTGTTAAATGGATCTGAAAATGTTACACAACATACTAAAGACTATACTATAACCAACACATTTGGTTTTACTGAATAAGGATCTGTTATAAATAAGTTATGACATTTTTACCCGAAACACCTGTTTTAGACTAGTTTCAGGACTAGCCACAAAACGTATTTTCCATGGAGTGTAACTCCAATACAATGACCCACAAGCTGAATTTTTTACCATGGATACTTGGATATTTTTCCTCAATGTTCTATCAATTTCACGGTCTGAATCATTCTAGGAAAAACGTTATTGCGAAAATGGTGAGATGCCCTGTAAATAACATACCTTAGAAAACACCATCAAAAGAATTTATCCTTCCTTGAATTCCGACCTTCTTTTATTCACCTTCCCTCTGAAATTCGGCTTAGATATCCTTTGGTTACCTCAGTCACCTATAGATATTTAATATGCTCGAGTGTTATGTAAAATGAGAGAGCATTTCCTCTTATTTATACTCTCCAAATAACATCTTCTAGGTCACTTAACTCATTTCTAGGTCACTTAACCTATTTTCCTCATTTTTAGGGTTAACCATTTTCCATAATTAGAAATTTCTCCATTACTTTATCATTTAAATATTCCTCCTTGACTTTATCATCTCGCTTTATCATTTAAATAATATTCTTTGATTTTTTCACTTCACTTTATTATTTAAATAATTCTTCTTGGCTTTGTCACTTTACTTTATCATTTAAATAATAATTTCTTCTTTGCAAGCTCTTTGACTTCTTTGACCTTTTGGGGCTTCAACCCAACATATGAGGGTCCTCCAAATTTGTAAGGCCATAACTTTCAAACCGCGAGGAGTTATGTGACGTTCCACATACCACAAAAAATGGAATGACATGTACTATCCATATAGAATAGTATTACTATCAAATATATTAAAACTCATACCATTATACATTAAACAACCTTGGGTCCATTACCCAAACCTTTGTGTTACCGGAATTCACTATTGGATTTTCTTCAAGGGTTGACATGAATGACAACCAACCTTAATCAACAATCTTCCCCTTTGAAATTGATGGAAACACTCTGATGCAATATTGAAATCATTTCATGCAATAGTGAAGTCATATCACTCATGATCGCCCAAGAACCATGCATCTATCCTCTACATCTCTGTGACCATTTCTCCCCCTGGAATCATGCCTCTGTCCTCTGTATCTGATGAATCGCTCCCCCTTTTTCATCAATGGAAAAGGTATCTTTCCATCCGGGGTTGCTCCCCCTAACTGAATTGTCCTCTTTATGGTGCTTCCTCGTGTACATCTAAGACATATAAGATAAGCATTCAAAAGCATTCATTTTGGAGTAGAAATAACTCTGAGTTTCTGGCGAAAACAATCAAAGGCTTCCCATGGAAGTGGTTTTGTAAAGATGTTTGTCACTTGTTCTTTTGTTCCCACTTACTCAACTATGATTTTCTTTTCTGCAACCTGTTCCCATAGAAAGTGATACTTGATTGGAATGTGCTTCATCTTAGAGTGCATCACCAGGTTCTTTGAGATACTGATGGAATTTGTATTATCAAAATAGATTGGAATGGGCTCATCATAATCAACTTGTATATCTGTCAAAGTTTGTTTCATCCAAAGAACCTATGTACAATATGTTGCTTCTGCAATATACTCTGCCTCGGTTGTAGATAGAGATATTGATGATTGTTTATTGCTTAGCTATGATACTAAACACTCACCGAGGTAGAACGTTGCTCCATTGGTGATTCATCAATCATCAATACAACCTGCCCAATCTGCATCTATGTAGGCAATACGAGATAGATCCTTTCCTTTTGGATACCATAATCCAAACTCGTATGTTCCTTTGAGATATCTGAAAATTCTCTTTACTGATAATACATGTGATTCCTTTGGTGCTGCTTGAAATCATGCCACCTGTCCAACTTACTGCATTACATCTGGTCTGGATGTTGTCACATATAGTAGGATGCCAATCATTGACATGTATTTCCTCTGATCTTCCATTCCGAACCTCTTTAGCATTTCTCTAATATACTTGGTTTGAGAAATAAAAATTCCTTGGTTTCTTTGACGTATCTAAAGTCCCAGAAAGAAGGATAGTTCTCCAAGTAATGAAATTTCAAATTCATTCTACATATCCTTTGCAAATTTATGGCTTAACCTGTCATCATCACTACCAAAAATAATATCATCAACATAAACTTCAATTAATAAAATATTACCTTGACTTACCTTGATGTAGAGGTTGTTTTCTGCACTTCATTTTCTAAACCCTGCCTGTTGTAGATATTTATCCAGTCTAGAGTACCATGCTCTAGGAGCCTGTTTTAGACCATATGATGCAGGAGCATCCGCACTTCCTCAAATGAACCAGCGCGAGCAGAAGAAGATAACAGCTGGACAAGCCAGCAACCTTTTTGAGTTTAAATTTTACCTTGGTAATGTTGCGCCGCCGTTTCACTAAAGACATTCAAGGCTGAGCGCATTTGTAATATAATGTAGATAAGGAGGCATTTAACAGTTTTAAATGCTGGTAGATAGGGTTAGCTGTAGATTAGACAGTTCCATCTTCCAGGAGGGAAAACGAATATAGACACCCTCCTTCTGTAAATTGAATTATTATTCAGCATTAGAAGAAAAAGAAGAGCAGAGCAGAGAGCTTGTGAAGAAACTCCATGTACAGGCATTGAATTAATAGGAAAGATTTTATTAAATTCCATGGATGTATTTAGTCTCTTTGTGTTGTTGGAATTATGTTGTTGCATGCTTGCTTCTTTTTATGCTTATCTTCTATATGTTGCTTATGTGATTGCATATCAGGTTAGAAACCTGAGAGAATGAGTTTCAATTGTTTCTCTGTTTGAGCCAGGATATTCCTGCATAGAGTGCAGTCGAATTCCTCCGCATTAGAGTGCGTAGAGGGGCTAGACAGTTGAAATTTTGTGCTCGGCTTGCCAGAACGAATTAGGTTATTCGGACCGTGCAGGTGAGTGCAGGTTGGACGTGGATCTCAGCAGTTAGTCTAAGGAAAGAGGCCATAAATCTCTGTTGCTGGCGAGCGCACGGGGTTTGAATGACTTCAACACTTGGAGAGTGATTGAATGTTGAAGAGTGAGCAGACCACTTGAAAGTTCTCTGAAGGAGTCAGAGGAACAAAGCTCAGGAGGGATAATTCCTTATAAGTGTCGAGGAACAGACTCAGGTGGAGCGTGAACAGAATCCATCCTTAGGAGCAGAAGGAGTTCTCAGAGGAAGAGAATCGACGGCTAGGGATCCCCGTGGAAGTTTTGCAAAATCCCGAGGACCGTCAGATCGTGGAGGAGTTGCGCGGGATAACACACAAGCACAGGCGAGGAAGGGCATAGGTCCATCGGGCTTCGGAGGTTCGGCGTTCGGGATTTTGCGAGGCAAGGGAATTACGACCGGCGAAACCTCGACCGGTGATTCCCCGATATAACCACACCCTTCGATTTGCAGGGCACGCGTCAACGGATATCTTGGAGTTGGGGTTTGGAGAATCGGGATTCTCAACGTCAAGGGGTTCTTGCATCACGGATTCGCGATCCGCGAAATTCCGAAGAGGACATGGTAGTGTGGGACCCGGAAGCTAGTGGAGTACAGGTGGCATGATATCCCGAGTGATTGGGATCTGGCATTCGGAACTTTCTTCTGCCAAGGAATTGTGAACGACAAAATCGTGATCCCGCGATTCCCGATAGCGTGGAGAGAGGAGGTGACGTGGCGAGAAGATAGCGCACGTGCTATCGAAGTTCGAGGGTCGAGACTTTGAGTTGTCGAGGATTCATGATATCACACATCCTGATATCCCGATAGGAAAAACCCCGATCTGTGTGAGTATTGACCGTTGACCCTCGGCATTCGGGGTTCGGAGATTTGATTTGCACGAGAACGTGCACACAGGGTTCGCGATAGCGCGAACACCGATTTCCCGATTTGCGAAGGGGAGATCACGAAGGAGAGTCCGGTGGGTGATGAAGACTCCCGAGAGGAGTGGGAGAGTACTTTGACTCTTCGGGCCCGTATGTGAAGAAGGTCCTGGTAGGAGCAGCCTGCTCGGTGAGGGGCAGGTGACGTCAGAGTGGTATCAGAGCCGGAGTACCTTTGCTTTCTGAAGCAGAGATAGAGAGACATAATGCCGCCCAGGAGAGAAAGGCAGTCACCTGATCGTGAGGACAGGGATGCACGAAGAAGGGGTAGGCAGGCAGGGAATCCAGAAATGGGGCATCAAATACGAGATCTCAGGGCGAGACTCGAAGATATGGAGGCCACACAGAGGTGTGGAGCGGGTGTAGCAGAGTTCAGTGATCCTGAGGTTGAAGAGGAAGCTGGACACGACCAAGAAGAGGTCGCCGCAGAAGATGCCTCGACATAGAGGTTGATCAGAGCCATTTCGAGGATGAGCTCGAAGACGAAGATGGATATTCCCGTCTATGAGGGAAATCTAAACATAGAGGAGCTGCTAGATTGGATCCGAGCACTCGACACCTACTTCGACTACGAAGACATCGAAGAGGACAAGAAGGTAAGGCATGCTGTCACGAAGCTGAAGGGACATGCAACCTTATGGTGGGATGAGCTGCAAGAAGACAGGCGTTCCAAAGGCAAACAGAAGATCAAGAGATGGGATCGGATGATCGCCAAGATGAAGGCGAAGTTCATTCCGAGGGACTACCAGATCACTCTGTTCAGGCGCATGCAGAACCTGAGGCAGAAGATGATGACAGTGAAAGAATACACCGAGGAATTATATAGACTCAATATTCGAGCTGGTCATCGGGAGAGTGATGACGAAAAGGTGGAAAGATATCTGAATGGTCTTAGGTATGACATTCGGGACGAGTTGAGCATGGTTACCGTCCGCACAGTTGAGGATGCGTACCAGATGGATCTAAAGGCCGAGGAGAAGCTGAACCACAAGCAGGGACAGAGAGGGCGAGGCAAAAGCCAGCCACGAGGCAAAGCAGTTGCCCAAGAAAGAACTCAAAAGCCCAAGGAGGATTGGAAGAGACCTCAGGAAAAGGCTGAAAGAGGTGGAACCTCGCAGCAGAGACAGCAAATTGCTGAGCCGAGGAGACAACAAATAGATCAGCAAGGGGGATATGTTGATGCCAACACTTTTCCTCGTACCCAAGGAAGAGGAAGAGGCAGAGGAGGAGTCATCACATGTTTCACATGTGGTAAAGACGGTCATAAAGCCGTGGACTGTCCAGAAAGGAAGATGGACAGAGGAAACGCTCATGTTGCTGAGGCGCAGAGGCGTGACGTTGAAGATGAAGACGCTGGAAGCGGGAAGTCACTAACAGTGCATAAGTTTCTCTTGAAACCCGAGAAAGGGATAGAGGACACAGCTCAAAGATGCCGACTATTCCGGACGACTTGCAAGACCCAGGGCTGGAAATGCAAGGTCATAGTGGACAGTGGAAGCACAGATAATCTCATTTCGACTGAGATGGTGGAGAAACTGGAGCTGAAAACGAGCAAGCACCCGAGTCCATACAAGGTGACATGGCTGCAGAAAGGACACCAGGTATGTGTTACAAAACAATGCTTGGTAAATTTTAAGATGGGTGAATATAGAGATGAAATCTTGTGTGATGTCATTCCCATGGATGTCTGTCATGTTTTATTGGGGAGACCATGGCAGTATGATAGACATGTGGTTCATGATGGGAGAATGAACACATACACCTTGGAGAAGGATGGGAAATCACATACACTGCTTTCGGGGAAGGATAAGGAAGTGAAGCCGGAAGTTAGCAGTACGATACTTCTCATGAGTGGGAAATAACTTCTCACAGAGCTAGAGAAGGATGAGGACCCACAGTTCTTTATTGTCAGGAAGCCGAGGATTGTCCTGACAAGCACAAGAGTGGATGACTTGCCAGAGGAGATTCAGAAATTGCTTGGAGAGTTTGCTGATATCATCGTGGATGAACTACCTCGTTCGTTGCCACTGATGAGGAGTGTGAGTCACCACATTGACCTCATACCTAGAGCAAGTTTGCCAAATAAGGCCACGTACAGGTTGACACCTCAAGAGAACGAGGAGGTGAAAAGGCAGGTTCAGGATCTGCAGGACAAGGGACTAGTAAGGGAGAGTCTGAGTCCGTGTGCCGTTTCAACGGTACTGAGTCCGAAGAAGGATGGAGGCTGGAGGATGTGTACAGACTCCAGGGCGATTAATAAGATCACCATCAGATATAGGTTTCCACTGCCGAGAATGGATGACTTGATGGATTGCCTGAGTGGGGCAAATTACTTCTCCAAGATAGATCTCAAAAGCGGATATCATCAGATCTGGATGAGAGAGGGAGATGAATGGAAGACAGCATTCAATACAAACGAGGGTTTGTACGAATGGCTGGTCATGCCGTTTGGGTTGAMAAACGCGCCAAGCACTTTTATGAGACTGATGAATGAAGTCCTGCGGGAATTCATTGGCAAGTTTGTTGTTGTATACCTGGATGATATTTTAATTTTCAGCAAGACTAGAGCTGAACACTTGAGGCATTTGGCCATTGTGATGAAAAGACTGCAGCAGGAGAAACTGTTGATCAATTTGAAGAAGTGTTCCTTTATGCAGACCGAACTCATATATCTGGGGTTCGTTATTTCGGCTAACGAATTGAAGATGGATACTGAGAAGGTGAACGTGATCAGGAATTGGCCATCGCCAAGGAATGTCTTCGAGGTAAGGAGCTTTCACGGTTTGGAAAGCTTCTACAGGAAATTCATTCAAAATTTTAGTGGAATCAGTGCCGCCATGATGGACACTGTGAAAAAGTGGCATAAAATTTTTCAGTGGACAGCCGAGGCTGAAAGGAGCTTCAATTTGTTGAAGCGAAAGATAACCGAGCAGCCGATTCTGGTGCTGCCGAATTTTCAGAAAACCTTCCAAGTGAAGTGTGATGCCAGTGGGTATGCTGTTGGAGGGGTTTTAAGTCAGGATGACAGGCCTGTTGCATATTACAGCGAGAAGCTGGATGATGCAAAACTGAATTACTCCACATATGATAAAGAATTCTATGCCATTATCCAGGCATTGAAAAAGTGGAGACATTATCTCATCCCCAAGGAATTTTTTTTGTACAGTGATAATCATGCGTTATAGTTCGTGAGTCAGCAAGAGAAGCTAAATCAAAAGCATGCGAAATGGGTGGAATATATGCAGAATTTCACCTTTGTCATAAAGCACATTTCGGGGACTGCGAACAAGGTAGCTGACGCCTTGAGTCACAAATGTTTATTGCTGCAGGAATTCAGGGTCAAGACTTTAGGTTTTGAAAATTTAAAAGATATGTATGCAGGCGATGTTGATTTCGGTGAAGCTTATGAAGCAGCCGAGAATCTGGTGCTTAGAGATAGGAGCCCGTGGATAGATTTCTTGATACAGGATGGATTTCTATTCAAAGACAATCAATTGTGCATTCCAGATTGCTCTATGAGAGAGAATTTGGTAAAGGAAAAACACAGTGGAGGCTTAGCAGGTCATTTCGGACATGACAAGACATTCGCCAAGCTGGGCGAATCATATTTTTGGCCAGGAATGCGTGCAGATGTGAAGAAATTTGTTGACCGATGCAGAATTTGTCAACATGCGAAGGGCAGGAAACATAACACAGGGTTATATCAGCCGTTGCCTATACCCGAAAGGCCATGGGAAGCCATTAGCATGGACTTTGTGTTGGGATTACCGAGAACTCAGTGAGGAGTTGATTCCATATTTTTTGTGGTGGACAGGTTTTCGAAGATGGCACATTTCATCCCGTGTCATAAGACCAGCGATGCAACCCACATCGCAAATTTATTTTTCAAGGAGATTGTAAAATTGCATGGATTACCGAGAAGCATAGTCTCGGATCGGGATACCAAGTTCATAGGTCATTTTTGGAGGACGCTATGGAAGAAGCTGGGAACTGATTTAGCATTCAGTTCGGCTTACCATCTGCAGACATATGGGTAGACAGAAGTAGTCAATAGAAGCTTGGGGGATTTGTTGAGAAGCATAGTGGTGGAGCATCACACCAGTTGGGATCAGATCCTACCGCAAGAAGAGTTTGCGTACAACGATTCGTTGAATCGGAGTACAGGTAAGAGCCCGTTCCAAATTTTGTATGGAACACAGCCAAGAGGAGTTTCTGAGCTCAGGGAGTCAGAACAGGCTGAGACTAGCAGTGCCAGGGCTAAAGAATTTGATGAAGCGATGCAAGAGCTTCACGCACAGGTAAAGCAGCGACTGATGAAAGCGAACCAGGAATATAAATGCAGAGCCGATCAGAGGAAAAGACAACTTCAGTTTGAGGTTGGGGACATGGTTCTAGCGCACTTGAGGAAAGAAAGGTTCCCTAGCGGAACATATAACAAACTCAAGATGAAGAAAATCGGGCCATGCAAGGTCCTGAAGAAATTTGGGGAAAATGCATACGAGCTTGAGTTGCCAGAGGGCATCGGGATATCTCCGATTTTCAACATTTCGGATTTATACCCATATAAGGCCAAAAATGCAGAAGCTGGGAGTGTTGAGGAACCAGTCATCCAGTGGCAGAAGCAGTTGCCAATGGCACAAAAACCTCAGATAGAGTGCATTCTGGACAAAAGAGGAGGAAAGAAGACCAGGAGAAAGCAATATTTTGAATACCTGGTGAAGTGGAAAGATCACCCAGTGGAGGATGCCAGCTGGGAAACAGAGGCAGAAATTCAGAAGTGTGGGCACACCGTGCAGGAACTCATGGACAGGAGTCCATGAAACCTTTTTGAGCCGAGGAGTATGATGCAGGACCATCCGCACTTCCTCAAATGAACCAGCGCGAGGAGAAGAAGATAACAGCTGGACAAGCCAACAACCTTTTTGAGTTTAAATTTTACCTTGGTAATGTTGCGTCGCCGTTTCACTAAAGACATTCAAGGCTGAGCGCATTTGTAATATAATGTAGATAAGGAGGCATTTAACAGTTTTAAATGCTGGTAGATAGGGTTAGTTGTAGATTAGACAGTTCCATCTTCTAGGAGGGAAAACGAATATAGACACCCTCCTTGTGTAAATTGAATTATTATTCAGCATTAGAAGAAAAAGAAGAGCAGAACAGAGAGCTTGTGAAGAAACTCCATGTACAGACATTGAATTAATAGGAAAGCTTTTATTAAATTCCATGGATGTATTTAGTCTCTTTGTGTTGTTGGCATTATGTTGTTGCATGCTTGCTTCTTTTTATGCTTATCTTCTATATGCTGCTTATGTGATTGCATATCAGGTTAGAAACCTGAGAGAATGAGTTTCAATTGTTTCTCTGTTTGATCCAGGAGATTCCTGCATAGAGTGCAGTCGAATTCCTCCACATTAGAGTGCATAGAGGGGCTAGACAGTTGAACTTTTGTGCTCGGTTTGCCAGAACGAATTAGGTTATTCGGACCGTGCAGGTGAGTGCAGGTTGGACGTGGATCTCAGCAGTTAGTCTGAGGAAAGAGGCCATAAATCTTTGTTGCTGGCGAGCGCACAGGGTTTGAATGACTTCAACACTTGGAGAGTGATTGAATGTTGAAGAGTGAGCAGACCACTTGAAATTTCTCTGAAGGAGTCAGAGGAACAAAGCTCAGGAGGGATAATTTCTTATAAGTGTCGAGGAACAGACTCAGGTGGAGCGTGAACAGAATCCATCCTTAGGAGCAGAAGGAGTTCTCAGAGGAAGAGAATCGACGGCTCGGGATCCCCGTGGAAGTTTTGCGAAATCCCGAGGACCGTCAGATAGTGGAGGAGTTGCGCGGGATAACACACAGGCACAGGTGAGGAAGGGCATAGGTCCATCGGGCTTCAGAGGTTTGGCGTTCGAGATTTTGCGAGGAAAGGGAATTATGACCGGAGAAACCTCGACCGGTGATTCCCCGATATAACCACACCCGTCGATTTGCAGGGCACGCGTCAATGGATCTCTTGGAGTCGGGGTTCGGAGAATCAGGATTCTCGACGTCAAGGGGTTCTTGCATCACAGATTTGCGATCCGCGAAATCCCGAAGAGGACGTGGCAGCGTGGGACCCGAAAGCTAGTGGAGTACAGGTGGCATGATATCTCGAGTGATCGGGATCCGGCATTCGGAACTTTCTTCTGCCAAGGAATTGTGAACGACAAAATCACGATCCCGCGATTCCCGATAGCGTGGAGAGAGGAGGTGACATGCCGAGAAGATAACGCACGTGCTATCGGAGTTCGGGGGTCGGGACTTTGAGCTGTCGAGGATTCATGATATCACACATCCCGATATCCCGATAGGAAAAACCCCTATCTGTGTGAGCATTGACAGTTGAACCTCGACATTCGGGGTTCGGAGATTTGATTTGACGAGAACGTGCACACAGGGTTCGCAATAGCGCGAACACCGATTTCCCGATTTGCGAAGGGGAGATCGCAGAGGAGAGTCTGGTGGGTGACGAAGACTCCCGAGAGGAGTGGGAGAGTACTTTGAATCTTCGGGCCCGTATGTGAAGAAGGTCCTGGTAGGAGCAGCTTGCTCGGTGAGGGGCAGGTGACGTCACCATACAAGGCCTTATTTAATTTGCACACATAGTCTCCATTCTCTGACAAATGAAATCCTTATGGTTGTTCAATGTAGACTTCATCTTCAAGTTCCCCATTTAGAAAAGTTGATTTTACGTCCATTTGATACACTTTAATATTTTTGGAGCATGCATAAGATAAAAGCAATCAGATTGCTTCCATTCTGGCAACTGTGGAAAATGTCTCTTCAAATTCAATTCCTTCAACCTGTCCATATCCTTTACATACCAATCTATATTTTTTCCTTGTAACATGTTCATCTTCATTCAATTTATTCATGTATACCCACTTTGTGTCGATCACATTCTTATCCTTTGGTCTTGGAACCAATTCCCAAGTGTCATTTTTCTCTATTTGATCCAATTCTTCATCCATGGCCTTGTTCCAAAATTCATCCTATATGGCCTCTTCAAAATAGGTTGGTTCAATCATAGATGTGAGTGCTAGGTATGTTTTTTCTCATGAACGGATTCTTCTTTTAGTCTCAACTCCTGTGTCTTTGTTTTCGATAATTTGATATGAAGGATGATTCTTCTGTACTCGTCTTTTAGGTGTCTTTAGAGGCACTTTCTAAACTTTCTCTTCTGCTTCTATCGGATTCTCTTCATCTTCCTCTTCTACTTCCTTTTCATCTTCTGCTTCTTCTTCAAAAAACTATTCCATTCATTCATTTTATTCTTCCTTTGATTATGGTCTGTCTGTTTCATCAATTGTTACATTGATGCTTTCTACAACTTTGTTCAATCTTAGATTGTAACACTTGTATGATTTCCTTGTACTTGAGTAACCAACAAGTACTCATTTGTCCACACAAGAGTAAAACTTTCCCATTTTTCTCTCTTCTCTTTTGATGTAGCATTTTCTTCCAAAAACTCTCAAGTGCTTCACATTTGCTGGTCTTCCTTTCCATATCTCGTAGGGATTTTTGTCAGTGTTGTTCCTAAGCATTAACCTATTTTGAATGTGAACTGTTGTATGCAATGCCTGTGTCCAAAATACATCCATCAATTTGGAATCCATTAGCATTGTTCGAGCCATTTCATGTACTATCTTGTTCTTTCTTTCAACAACTCCATTCTAATGAGGTGTCCTAGCAACGAAGAATTGTCTTTTTATTCCATGACTGCTACAGTAATCCATAAATTCCTTTGAAGTGAACTCTCCTCCATTATTAGATCTCAAGCATTTGATTTTTGAATCCATTTAATTTTCAACCATTTCCTTCTAGATCTTGAAGTTTTCAAAAGCTTCTGACTTATTCTTGAGAAAAAAACTACAGTCATTCTTGTGTAATCATCAACTAATAACATAAAGTATTTCTCACCTTTTAAACCCTTTGATGTAGTAGGTCCAACTAGATCAGTATGCACAATTTCTAGTGGTCTTGTCGTTGAATATTCCTTTGATTTGAACATGGTCTTTGTTTTCTTTCCTTGTTGACAATGCTTTCATAAAGTGTTAGTTGCTTTCATGATTCAATGCATTTCTCTTACTGCTTATCTTCTGTTGACTTTGGAAAGTTTATCAAAATGTATGTGACCCATTATTCTATGCCATATCCAACTTTCATCTTCCTTTCCTAGACAACACTTTTCACTTCCAATTTCACTTAATACATATATGTTTCTTGAAGTTCTCGCAGTTGTAGCAATCAATTTTCCTGAACCTTCTCTTCTTATCTCGCACTTTTGTGAATCGAAGGTAACTTTATAACCTTGGTCACACATTTGACTCACACTTAAAATATTATGTTTCATATCTTTTATTAGTAAAACATTTTATGTCTTGGTATTCTTGTTCCCAATTCTGACTGTGCCTTTTCCAATTATTTTAGTTGAATCATCATTTCCAAAGGAGACTAATCCATCGGTTTCCTTTTGTAATGTAAGAAACGTGTCTCTATCACCTGTCATGTGTTTTGAACAACCATTGTCAACATATCAACCATGTTTCTTCTGCTTATCTTGTAGAACGAGTGTGCATTCTTCATTGCTATACTTATCCTTCTTTGTTATCTATGTCCTTTTCTGAGGTTCATGTCTATGACTGTTGTTATTCTATTGTGGTTCTCTAGGAGGGGCTGTCATTCTGCAATCTTTGGCCATGTGTCCAAAATTGTTACATTTGTAATATTCCACTTCAGTGCTCAAAGATTCAAACCTGTTGTAACTTATTCTCTGTGTTTCACTAGGCCTTCTTGGATAACCCCTTTGTGTATGACTTTCAAAGTTGTTTGTGTTCCTGTTGTTAGCTCTGAAATTCACATCTTTATGTCCAAAATTATTACATGCAAAACATAAACAAAAAAAGATAGTTTGATACATGGGAGTTGAAGATCTTCTGAAAGAGGTACTCTTATAGATTCTTCTTCTTCTTGAGGCCTATCTGTTGGTTGTTGATTCTGAAATCTAAATCTTCTCGATGGAGGAGTGTCCCTGCAATCTTCCTTGTAGATTTTCCTATCCCCCTTGATTGTTTCTGCATAGCTTTTTGGATATGTTTCTTGCTCTGTTGTTTTGGATCTTGATCATTTTTCTGTCTGATTGTATCCAAGTCTGGACTTGTCATGATGATATTTTTGACTGATGATAATGTCATCCAAAACGTTTGAGTTGTTCTGCATATTTTTATTTTGAATATCCTTTCTTAATGTGACAATATCTGCTTCCAAATTTCCAATGATCTTGTCTTTTTCTTCTAGTTGTTCTTTGAGTGTTTCTTCAATTCTTTTATCTTCTTCTATTTGAACCTTTAAATTTGTAATAATTTGTTCTAGTTCTTGAGTGTCTTCTTTCTTGTCTAGTTCTGCTTGTAGTTTATTATTTTTCTTCTTTTCTCTTCTAATAAATTATATGGAACATATTTATTCCTCTCGGTAGTCAACTTCTACCTATTCAATTTCGTCTTCTACTTCTTCATATTATTCTTCAACTTCTTCATATTCTTCTTCAGAATATTCTTTATCAGAGTCTTCTACTCCCATGAATAGAACTCTTTATGTCTCACTGTCACTGACTTCATCTTCATCTGATGATGAGATTTCTTCTTTGGTGCATAAGCTTTTATCGAAGATTTTCTTTGTGGTTCTTTTGCATTTATATGTTTGTTTTCCTTTTGAGTAACCTTCATCATTTCTCTTTCTCTTACAAGGACATTTGTTAGCAAAATGACCAATACCATTACAATTGAAAAAAATTAAAGGAATCTTACCTCTATACCTACCACCAGTTCCCTTGTTTAGTCTTTTGACAAATTTGGCCACTTCTTCATCATCTTCCGAGATGACATTGTTGTTGTTATGTTAGTACTTTTGCCTTCCCTTTTGCTTTGACTTTTTGGATTCTTTAAAGGATGCTTATTTTATATCTGGGTTTTCTTGTTCAGTTATCATTTCATATGCTGTGAAGATTCCATGTAATTCATCCATGCTTATTGAGTTTAGCTCTGATCTTTCTTCTAGTGTTGATATCTTAGGGTTAAATCTCATAGGAAGATATCTTAGTACTTTTTGAACAATTACAGATTCTTTGATTTCTTCTCCCAATCCTATGATTGCATTTACTGTTTCATCAACTCGTAAAATGTAAGCTGCAATATTGTCATCTTCCTTCATCTTAAGTTGTTCGAACTGACCTCTGTAAGTTTGAAGCTTTGCTTCTTTGACTTTTGAATCTCCTTCATAAATATTTTGAAGTTTGTCCCAAATATGTTTAGCGGATTTACAATGTGCAAATTTGGTGAATATCGTTTCACTAAGACCATTCAGACGTGCATTTTTGGATTTGGAATTATTCTGACTAAGTTTCATTGCTTTGTCATTTGTTTGTGGAACTGCTGGTGCTGTGTATCCATCTACAATTGATTGCTAAATTTTAAATCCCTGTGCCTGTACATATGTTTTCAGCCTTATGCTCCAAAATGAATACTTTTGTGCATTGAACTGTGGTATTCCATTTTTATACAAGTTGTTTCTCTGCATTATCTACCTTTTAGTGGTTAAACTGATTTCTAAAGGAACCTGCTCTGATACAAATTGTTGGATTACTGATAGGGGGGTGAATCAGTAATAGAGAAATGTAATCCTTTTTAGCCATATAATCCAAGTGTTATATCAATGTAGCATTATAATCCAATAAATGCAGATTAAATAAGTAATGAACAAATGAACAATCATACACATACACAATACACCAGTGTTTTACATGGAAACCCAAAGCGGGAGAAAACCACATAATGTTTTTTCTTATATGTCTTGAAGAATTACATTCATTGGAAGCACCAACTTCCTTTGTTTTCCTGCTGTAATTGGAAGGAGGCTCCAATCCCTTTGTTTCTCAGGCTACAACCTGAAGGAAGATCCAACTCCCCTATTCTCTGGATACAACCAGAAGGAGGCTACAACCCCCTATGTTCTCCGACTATAACCGGAAGGTGGCTACAACCACCTGTCATTGCCCCACCCAATCGCCCTAAAGTAAAAGTAGAATAACGAAACCACTATCACACTATCACTGTGAGATATATCGTCGTAAACCTGTACCAATAAAGCTGAAACATGCATCAATCATGCAACAACCTGTACCTCAACCTATAATCAACCTGTACCATAAACATGTGCATCAACCATGCACCAACCTGTACCAAACAACCTATAATAAACCTGTACCATAAACAAGTACATCCAACCATGTACCAAGTATGTACCAAGCATGTGTCAAATACTCATCAACTATGACTCATCAATATGTACCAACATCATCAACTATACACCCCATGTATGTGCCAACTCATCAACTACTTATCTTAACCAGGTACCCAGCATATACCTTAACCAAAAGCCCTCATCAATTTCATCATCCAAATATGATTTGTAACTCTTTAATAAACCTGGTGTATATGATCACATACCTACAAACCTTCCTTAACTTTCACAACAAGAGACTAGAATTTTCATCAAACTTTTCTTTAGTCCCACGTGACTAGTTTGGGATTAGTCAACAATCCCAACTTGAAATAATCATAAATATGTACCTGTAATGAATAAATATTTGAAAGTAGTACACAATGTTCCTCATTTTGTTTTATGCAATTTCTCAAGGTGTCACTACTTGGAACCTCTCAGAAAATGAGTTATAGCAAAAATGACATACCTTGTTGAATTCTGGCTTATTCTAGAGAGCGACCTTGTAGAGTGTGCCCCACATGGAATATTTGTTGAATGGATATGAAAATGTTACACAACATAATAAATATTATACTCTAACCAACACCTTTGGTCTTACTTAATTAGGATTTTTTATGAAGAATCTATGGCATTTTTACCCGAAACACCTGTTTTAGACTAGTTTCAAGACTATCCACAAAACCTATTTTCCACGGAGTGTAACTCCAAAAATACAATGAACCACAAGTTGAATGTTTTACCAAAGATACTTGGATATGTTTCCTCAATGTTCTATCAATTTAACAGTCTGAATCATTCTATAAAAAACGTTATTACGAAAATGGTGAGATGACCTATAAATAACATACCTTAGAAAGCATTATCAAAAGAATTTATCCTCCCTTGAATTCCGGCCTTATTTTCTTCACCTTCCCTCTGAAATTTATCTCACATATCCTTTGGTTACCTCAATCACCTATAGATATTCAATATACTCAAGTGTGATGTAAAATGAGAGAGCCTTGTCTCTTATTTATACTCTCCAAATAGCATCTTCTAGGTCACTTAACCCATTTATAGGTCACTTAACCTATTTTCCTCATTTTTAGGGTTAGCCACTTTCCATAATTAGAAATTTCTCTATCACTTTATCATTTAAATATTTGTCCTTGACTTTATCACCTCACTTTATCATTTAAATAATCTTCTTTGATTTTTTCACTTCACTTATTTAAATAATCACTCTTGACTTTGTCACTTTAATTTATCATTTAAATAATAATTTCTTCTTTGCAAGCTCTTTGACTTTTTTGACCTTTTGGGGCTTCAAACCAACATATGAGGGTCCTCCAACTTCGTAAGGCCATAACTTTCAAACCGTGAGGAGTTATGTGATGTTCCACATACCACCAGAAATGGAATGACATGTATTATCCATATAGAATAGTATTACCTTCAAATATATTAAAACTCATATCATTATACATGAAACAACCTTGGGTCCATTACCCAAACCTTTGTGCTACTGAAATCTGCTATCTGACTTTCTTCAAGGGTTGACATCATTGACAACCAACCTTAATCAACAGATTCTAGATTGAATGAACTAGATTACTCACAATATCCTTTCCATTAATATGTGTGCTCCAATATCACCACATTCAAGTTCTCGGTGCAAGTTTACTCCTTGTCCCAGTCTCAGTGAGTTGCATCATGTATCCAGTTTGTTTGAAACATCAATATTGTATTTACTCCTCATCCTAACTCTATACTTCAACTCGTATGCATTGGCTTTCCTTTCTCCTTCCTCATTCTATCGAGGTAAGGGAAAAAATGTCAAGATATCTCTCTATTGACAATGTTAGGGTTTTGACTCTCCATCTCCTTCAGCCATGATAGCGCTCTGGTAATATTCAACACATGGATATGAGGTAAATAGATTTAGACATGTTTTCTTTGTTGACTGCATTAATTCATTCTTCTTCTGTTGTGTTTAATATTTCGTTCTCACTCTGTTATGTTTAATATTCATTTTTCCTTTGTTAGTATAATATTTTGTTCTTCTTCTATTATAATTATTTTTATAAAATATTCTCATCTGCATGTTTGTGTTACCACAGGTCCGTTGATATCGCTAGCTCATGACCTCACATTAGTCAATTCAAGAATGGAAAATAATGCATTTATCAGGTACAAAACCATTTTTAAATTTCCATAGTTTTATTTCATGAGTTACATGTTTATGGTTTCTATTCTTCTCTTTCTAACTCATAATATTCTCATCGTTTACACAGAGTAACCATTTTTTTGGGTAGCCACAGTGCTGGAAAGATAAAGCTATGTCCCAAATGAATTTTCTACTCACGCTCTGTCGATTCAGCTATGGCTCAACCTGAAGTCACTTAGGGTTTGAGATGGATGGTCTCGCCTAGACTATGCTGACATCATCGCATGATAAGGTATGGAAATTAATACTCTTACATAGGCATAGGTTTTTTATACTCATAATCGTAGTGCTTGTTAAATAGAAACTGTTATGATATTAACTAATATTCATTACTTTTGTAGGGTAGTTCATGTCTACTTGGCATGTGTTCCCTATATTATGAGCCCTTAGAGTGTAACCAGGTAACTTGATTTGGATTTTTATTATTAAGAGCGAGGCTAATACCTCAGGCTCTTAGCCAGAATTAGAACACTTTCTAGGGCTTGGACTCTGTGATTGGTTACCACATGCTCGTTTGATTTTTTTTATTATTGTAAACATTATACACTATTTTTGAGTTTGATTGTTTTGATATGGCATAAATGCATATGATCATAGTCGGCATGGGTCGCATTGACCTTAATTCTCTATTTATTACCATGGATTAACCGCTTGTCCCCTTTTGAGTATAAAAAGGATCGACATATCCGTATTTTATTTATTGTGAGGAAAAACCCATATCATATGGATAAAGTAATATCGCATGGATTCTTTGTTTAATAATTTTTTATTGGTTTCACTACTTTTATTAATCTCTGAACATACAAAGAAACTATGAATAAACCCTAGAGTTTTTGTGTTTTGCAGTTATTAAGCCTATAGTTCTAAGAAATATTTCTATGTACATTTGTTTTTTAGTCTTCAAAAAGATATAAAATAGTTCTAAGTATTGGAACAATCTTCCAGGTTAATGTTACAATACTCATCCATGTAAAGTATTTTTCATCTAGTTTAAGAATACAAAGTCTTTAACCTATTCCTTCTCTTTTCCTTAAAATGAGCAAAAAAACGTTTTGATAATTATAAAAAATCTAGAATATCTTTCTTCTCTTTTAAAGATAGATGTAGAATATCTATTTTTCTTCTATTTCTTATTACAATTATAATTTCAATAATCATTCTAAAAGAGATATCAAATCAATATTCAACTATTTCTAGTATCAAATACAATATGGATGGATTAAAGAAATATTTCTAGTTAAAAGTTAATAAACTATACAAAATAATAATAGAAATATATCAACTAAATAATTAGAAAAACATATATTCTGCTTCAAGGAAAAAGTGAGTAGAGAATCGTGTTCCTCTCACTCAACCATGGACTAAAGTATCCAAGTCACTTGCTCCTATCACCCCAATCCTAATTCATTATTCCATAGGGACTGAAAATTTCAATAACCATCTCCAGATTAAATCAAAGCTTGACTCTTTCTTAGAACCATCAAGCTCAAATCCTTCTCACAAGTACTTAGCAACATCATGCCTTATGTCTTTCCTTGTCTCACCAAGAAGAATAATAATATCTTTCTAGGTCTTTTTCCTGCGATCCTCATCCCTAACCATAGGGAATATTCTTGGCCTAACTTTATGCTAGCAGGTCACCTCACATCCCACATCTTTGGGAGTAGGTTTACACTTTTCTTCGTGGACAATATTTACTTTGTTGGTTTTATCCATTTTCACTCTCCCATGGAATAATGAATTACTCGTTTTGTAACTAGATTCTCTAGTCAATTTGTCTCTAGTAAAAGAAAATAAATTAAAAATAATAATTGCAAAAATATTTCTCATCTTCAATGTTTAGGATAATATAAGTCATTTTCCTCAAAAACTTTTACCAACATAATGAAATTTAAAATATTAAAATATTCATAAATGGACGGACATTACATCCTTCCCCCTTGAACTTAACATCGTTCTTAGTGTTCTCATCTAAGCATCTCACCTATGGAGAAAGCTTTGATAGGCCTTCCTCATGGTTTCTTTCATTTCCCAAGTGGCATGCTCAGGACTAAAGTGCCTCCACTGTAATTTAACTTGAGCGATGGCTGTGCTCCATATCATAGTTTCCTTCTTTTCAAGAATGCATAGAGGTTCCACCTGGAACTTTCCTTCTGTTCCTTCTGGTTCCACCTGGATCACATTCTAATTAACAACATGTGTTACATCATGTAAATATTTTTCTAGTTGGGAAACATGAAAAACATTATGTACTTTTAAATTGGATGGTAGTGCAAGTTGATAGGCTATTGGCCCCACTCTAGAAAGCACTTCAAACGGCCCACAATACTGTGGAAATATCTTAGAAAGTTTTACCAATTTGAATGAACTATTTATGGGTTTTACTTTTAGGTAAAGATGATCTCCAAAATTGAATTTTGTGTGTGTTCTTTTTAAATCGAAAAAATTATTTTGTCTGTCATATGCACTTTTCAAGTTTCATTATTCTTTCTCATCAATTTTTTCCATTTCTTTTAGCATATATGGTCCTAGAATAATTCTATCAACTAGGATATCCCAATTAACCATGGTTCGACACTTTATTCCATACATTACTTCAAAAGGACACATATTTAGGGAAGAATGATAACCATTATTATATGTGAACTCAACCAAATGAATATAATCTTCCCATTTTGTGGGGAAATCTATTACATACATTTGAAATATATACTCAACATTTTGGTTATCCCTTTCAGTAGTTTGAGGATGATATGCAGTGATAAAACTTAGTTGAGTTTTCAAACCAGGGTGGAATCACGAAGGTGGGTTACACTTTCATGACAATCGGGTCTCCAAAATTTCGAAAAACCTTTTTTCGACCAAACTAAAAATAGTTTTCGGCCGAAAGATACTATTTTAGGCCGAAAAAATAAACGTCAAATCGAACGATGCAATAACGTCCCCCTCGATTTGCGTGTAGAAATTTGGTCGACCAGATATTTTCTTTCTGGCAATACGTTTTCGGCCAAAAGATAGTTCGGCCGAACTATCTTTCGGCCAAAAGATAGTTCGGTCGAACTATCTTTCGGCCAAAAGATGGCTTATATATTACCCACACATCGTATTTGCAAAGTTTTCGAAAAATTGTGGTCGCCGAGCATATTGTGTGGTCACCGAGTGTAATCGCCTCTGCGAGAGCGTTGTGGTCGTCGAGCATATTGTGAGGTCGTCGAGCGTAGGCGGAGGATGCCGGGAGGTCACGAGGTCGCAGGGGTGTCGGAGAGGTCGTGGAGAGGTTGCGGAGGTCACAGGGGTCGTGGAGAGGTCGTAGGGGTCGTGGAGAGGTAAGTTTCCAATTTAAATGTGTTTAAAATGTTTTTCTCATTTAATTTCGGTACGAAATTCGTAAATCCTGTAGTTTAACATGGTCACCATAAGGGAAACACATTTTTGTTTTTATGCAGTTTGTTTTGTCGCACTCTTGCCAGTATGGTGTGTATGTTTAAAACTTGTTGTAAGACTGCACTCTTGCCATTGTGGTGTGTATGTTTGAAACTTGGTATAAGAACAATGTGTGAAATGTTGTCGTACAGTTTTAGAGATGAGTACAAGCCTACTCTTTGTAGTTTTTGTCTTTATCATATGTTGAGCCTATTTTCCACATATTCTACATAGAGTTAGGGCGTTTCTCATAGTTTGGTTTATAAGATTTAGTTAATGGTTTTGTACTAATTGTGACTTGAGGATTTTAGTATTTTTCTTACCGTTGAGAGTAATTGAGTCTATTTAATTGCAAGTAGTATTTTTCTTACCGTCGAGAGTAATTGAGTCTAATTAATTACAAGTAATTCAAATTATAATATTTAGTTAATGGTTTTGTACTAACTGTGATTTGAGGAGTTTAGTATTTTTATTACCGCTGAGAGTAATTGAATCTATTTAATTGCAAGTAATTCAAACTATCATAAAGTTTCTACCCAATTACTTTTACCATCTCTTCACTGCAAAACAATTTCTGCAAATGGATATAACTGTTTTTGAAATTCCACTAATCTTTCTAAATATTATTAAACTATGACATGCTAGAATTAAACTAAATGCAGATAATGACAGTATGACAGGCTATAATTAAACTAAATGCAGATAATGACCCTTATTTTATACATAATTTCCTGAAGCAATATGTTAATCTTAAACTCCCATAATTTGACCAATTTGACCAATAGTTGGAGTTTTCTCTAGTCCCTAAAATATCTGACAAGTTATTTTAACACAATTAATAACACATTCTTCAATCAACTTTGCAGAGAATGTTGTGCTTTACCCTAATTATCATACAGTGTGAGATGGCCTTTAATTTTATATAATTGCTTCCATTGAAAACATTATGCCAGAAAAATCTTCAACAACATGTGGATAACAGGCGGGATGCAACATTCATCTGTAGCTTTTCTAATTGAATAGATGTAGAAATCATTGCCATTTCTTCTTCATGCGAGCATGGATAGTCAGATTTTAACGCGTGACACGTTGAGGATGTTTGATCCTTATTTGAAACTATCTGATAGATTATTAAACCTCCTTCCTTACTCGTACACTTGGTTGAAGCCCATAAAAGAAAATGAATTAAGTCATCTCATGTCTCTCTCAAAAAGCTACCTCATTAGATTGAAATTGCCACAGCATATAATTTAGGTTAACATATATTTACATATTATATAGGTTAACATATATTTACATATTTATCATGTTTCTAGACACATAAAGCCGTGTAAATGTCACCATTTTTCAACCTTTTTAATTATATTTATATTAATATATGGAATTTTAATTTTAATTTTCATTATTTCATTTAATTTCTAAGAATGCTGCATGGCAGCTTAGTTCATTACTTGGTGGCATGGACTAAGCTGCGAACATTGTTAAGATTTTAACATCATTACTAAGGCAATATAAGTGCAGTAGGAATAGTTGGAGATTTCGAAAGCCAAGGGAAGCCATGCCACGAATATTTTGATGAGGTAGAGAGATCATAATTATCCGCCATATAATATCATTGCGCACGATGGCTTGAGTATATGCGCAGGGAGGAGTTGGGTGTGCTAGGGAGGAGTTCCACAATGAGGCACCTGCTGTATGAGTTGTTGATCAATGAATCTAATGGGATTGTCAAGGAGCTCATGAAACATCAAGCATTCCATTATAAAAATATCAAGTGATTATATATGCTGTATGATCATAACGAGAATGACCAAAATTTGAGCAGTTATCTATGAACACAAAGTTATTTTGGAGATGAAGTTATAGGCTGCAGTTTGAATGTGTGTACATGACACATACTGATTTGCAAAAAAACATGTTGGAGCGTTCATCAATTAGAATGGAACCCCTTTGGAATGCAAAATCTCCCCATTACTTTATGAACACTTGTTTATAGCGAGAGTTCTAGGCTTATTACCTCATGAGCACTTGGTTATAGCGAGAGTTCTAGGCTTATTACCTCATGAGCACTTGGTTATGGTGGTTTTGATGATATTACATTACAATATGGTTATCAACATTTTTGAATGCTTAATTATTACAGACAATAATGCTCTACTAAGTTCAAAATCTTGAGGCCACTGGTTAATATTAAATCGTAATAAGAATTAAGTTAGCTAGTTGTTAGTTTCACTCGAGGAATTAGTGGTAATCTATACTAATACTTCACTCTGGTTTTATCTTCACTTTTAGTGTATATTCCACACTGT
>ML846206.1:0-28652 GCA_009831015.1 Picea engelmannii
TCTCTAATCAAATCATCACAAAAGGACTCAAGAGTAGGTTTTTTATAAGAACTCCCTAGAGCTTCTCTGGTGGCATAAAAGGTAGATACAAAAACATAATATGCACTACCAAGCTTAGTAAGAATAACATATACGCATCTATCTTTCGACATATCTAGTTGGCATTCGATACACAAAAGTCAAAATGTTTTGAACTTAGATAAGTAATCTTCAATGCAAGGAAAATCATTTGGACTTAAAGTCATTAACTGAATCTACAACTGGTGAGCTCGAATAATATTGGGTTTACCAAACACAACTTCAAGCTTTTCCCAAGCTTTATTGGGGGCATCAAGTCCTTGAAGGTGAAACCTTAAATAATGAGAGATAAACATTCCAATTAGTCCACGGGCTTCGTCATTCCTATTAATCCATTTGACATACTTATCATCATCAGTGGGTTCTTCTTCTTTTCTCAAGGTAATCCGGTACAATCTTTTACTTCTTAATAAATCTTCCATATGAGATTTCCATTGGAAGTAGTTGGTGTTGGTAAGAAAAAGATCATTGTGAGAAGCCATATTAAATATGCAGAGAATATTGATTTAAAATCTGAAACTGATGGTCTGGATGGAAATATCTCAAAAAATTAGGTTGTTTAAAAAAAAACAACACTGAAAACAGACTTCGGATGTGCTTTTTGAAAAAAAACAGCACTGAAAACAGACTTCAGATGTGCTTTTTGAAAAAAAACATAAACAATAACCAAAGAGCCATGTGGTAGGGAGAAGTTGGTCCATGTGGTGATACCCCTCCTAATAGCCTCACTTTTACAAATAAGTTTCTTATGAAGTGAACCGTTTTTATAGAATAAGCGATGATCACTTTTACAATGAAGTTACTTTATAAAATAAAGTTGCATGCAAAATAAATAATTTTAAAATAAAATATTAAAGCTACTTATATTGTTTCACTTTTATAATTGAAGTGAAATACACTTTACAATGGATGCATGAACTTTTTCCAAAAAAGTAACAAAAAAAAGACTTGAACTCAAGACCTCTTACTTAATAACACAACTTTTAACCAAGTGAGCTAGCACAAAACATATTGTATTGTTTCGAAGGAGGATTGAGGTTGTTGTTGTGGTGGTGGTGGAAGACGACTTTGAGAGTGTGTTCATAAAATACTCCTTTCATACAAGGGAGAAATTTCTCTTTTAGATGACAACAAGGGTTAGATCTCGATTAGTTTACCCGGAAAATGCAACTTTTCCTTCTATTTCCGATTTACCAAGATCACACAGAATGCACGACAAAGAGCATACATAAACAAGAAAACCATTTCTGATCTGTTTTTGATTTGCCAAGATCGCACAAGGCACGGGGTAAAGAGAATACACAGATCGAAAAGAGCAGCAACCCAGAAATAAAAAAAACAAAAAACTGAAATATTAACTCTGCAAAAATATAAAAGAGTGTATTTGGGCTTTATACCTCCAGATCTGACTAAAATGGTCGTATCTTGGGAAAACATAAACCTTTTCGAGTGAAACGAAAAGCGTTTTTACTGAAACAAGCGCTCCAGACGCAATGAAATAGTCCTCTTAACCTAGAAATGTATGCAAATGGTAGAAACTAGAGATGAAACAACATAGCTTCACAAACTCGATCTACAACCGGAGCGAGTCTTCAAATGCGCTCTAACACCATGTTCGACAATGCAGATATTCCAACAGAGGACGAACACCTTCAGTAACTACTCACACAACCAGATCAAATATCAACACACTGATATTTTCACGTGGTAAAACCCCTACGTGGAAACATCCATGGCCCCAACCAACATGGCCACTTGGAGCAATTTATTAATGCAAAAGAAAAATTTACAAAGAGATTTACATGAAAGTTTCTCATAATCGATCATCGACAAATGACCCTCCATGCTCTTTAAATAGAGATCATGGACCAATCGAGTGTTAAGCCATAGATCAATGTAACCGTTAAGATCGAGGAGAATCTGAACCGTCAGATCACCCTACCTCGGGAACATATCGTGACTGTCAAATTTCTTAACTACAAATGCATACTAATGGATACTAAAGAAACACACTTTTACCTAACAACACATTAGACCAAGTTGATTTTAACTAACTCCTAAGTGCCAATATGGGTTCCTAGAGTGGAGATCAAGGCCAATGCTTGACTATTGAATAGCTAGGTATATATGTAAATGTATTTGTAAGGACCATGTGGTAAGCTTGTCGTGGTAGGCTTAAGATTTGTGATCATTCATGTTAAAACATAATATATAAAAGTCCAAAGTTGGTTTCTGAGAAAGAGCACCTAAGGGGTTATGAGTCCACTAGAGGGGAAGAGGTGAGGGGGTCGAAGGGGAATACCTATAATCCTAGGTACCTATATCTCCCAATCTTTCCCTTTTCTTATATACGTTGTGCCTTATACCAACTCCCTTTTTTATTTTAATGAAGACATGAGAGTGGGATGAAAGGGAAGATTGGGAAGACTCCATCTTTTTGGGAAATCCAACTACCTTCTATTTTCATGTGCACATGCAAAAATTCAAGTGGAACTCCCTCTCTCTTATCATTGATGGTTTTTAGCATGCTAGAGAGATACATAAAAGAAGAACCATTTTCTTGGAAGCTATGGGGGGGCCATTACCATTTGATCTCCATGAAAAAAAATGAGCGAATCCTTCAGAAGAACTATATAAGAAATGTGGAAAGCCAGAGATAAGAAAAACATATTGTAGAGTAGCAAAAGACTAGGATGAGTAGTAAATCATCCTTATAACCCTGCATAATGGATGTTGATTAAGTGCTTAAGAACCAAACTCTATTGGAATTTAATCTAAAAGTAGATAGTAGATTGGGATCCTTCTGCACACACTAAAGAGCACTGAGAAGAAAAGGGTTCTCGAGGCACTGTGGAGCAAGGAAGATGATATATTTTTGTGTTGTATGGGGTAGTGGAGGGAGTGCCATAGTTGAATTTGCCGAAAGACTAATAACTGAACTTTGCATTGAGTTTTTTGGTTTATCTTAACAATAATTTGGGATGGGATGAGTGACCTTGGAATCTTAAAACCATTTCCCTTCACCTTAATGGTCTCATAGCCCAGTTAAGGGGTGACATCCATAGAATGTTTCCTATGGTTGGGTGGAAAATTGCTTACACTTAGTGAATTGTTTGGATCAACTTATTGATAAAATAAGTGTTTTATTTCTATTCTAGGAATTTTTTGTCATATGTTGATTATAAAGTTGCGTTGTTTATGCCTTGTTCTCATCATTATTGTATGGATATTTCAAGTTCTCTCTTGGTTGGGTTTAAGATGAGATATGATGCCTATGCATACTTGGTGAAATATATTAGACACAAATTTGCACATCTTAAGGATAAATTGCATCCTTGTTTTCCATCCCATGAGCCACTTTTATATTATATTTCATAAACGGGAGTTGTATTTGTTGAAGAATGTATTGCAACACTACATGTAGAAGACATTGGTCATGAAGTATCTATCTCATTCTCCCAAGAAAACAAACATAGTGTAACTTGTAATTCTTTTCAAAAGTCAGATTTTGATGATGTAATGATTAATTTGGAGATTGTTGTTTTTGAAGAGAAGCCCTTGTATGATAATGGAATGTTAAACACTTGTGTTTCTTCATATAATGAGAATGAGGGAAGCCAAGTGTTTGAAGTTAATAATAAAAAATTGCAGTGTGATAGACATAATTTGGGGATGGATTATTGACAATTCTTTGGGGATCCATTTATGACATTGATAGAGATGATTCTAGGGAGGAAAATATTGTTTTTGTGCTTCTTGGACAACACTGTTTAGTAGGTAGATGCGCAAAAAATTATGATGGTGATTCACAATGATGTTTGTCCATGTTTAATTCAGAATATTTTCAGTTTTTAGAGCATGTTAGTGATGATGAAAGTGCCAAAATTTTTCAGCTATATTCACTTTCAGTTTTGTGTGAAAGTGCATGTGATTTTTTAGTTGGAAAGTGTGTTTTTGGTGTTGAAAATTGTTTGGAGCAGCAAGATATTGAGTGCATTTTTTATGATAGTCATTTTTGACGATCAAATTGGAAGAAAATTTTCATTTTCAAATCTGAAATTCCATTTCATACTTCATCCTCATGCTTGGTAGAAGACATTTTCTTGTTATCGTGGCCTACAACTTTAATTTTGGAGGTGTTGATGATTTTTTTTATACAGATTTGCCTTTGGAGAGACACATGATTGACGTTTTACAGATTGATGATGGGCTACCATGTACCTTAAGTCGTATTTCAACCCTCTTAAATATTGGATTTAGCATGTGCTAGAACATGCTTTCCTATTTTAGATTAATTTTGTATTGGCCACCATGCATGCAATATAATTTCATCTTGCAGCCATATTGAAATGGAGATTTCAGCATACATAGGCCTAATTTTTAATGTAGCTTTGTTTTGGTTTCTTTACCAAACACAAAATAAGAGTTCATGGCCTTGTGGAAATGTTTGGATGGTTGCGTTGTTTATTTGATTTCACTTAGCCTTTTGTTTCATTCTATGTTAGAGTAGGGTAGGATGAATAAATTAAACACATGTGAGCATTAGTTTACTTTTATGTTATTTTTTGGCATTGTTGAAGCCAAATTTTGAATTGGTTGATGTTATTTGGAAAAAAAAAGAATAAATATGTGATGCTTGGTCTTGCATCTTTTTTCTTGACAGGTTTGACCAAATATTTATGAGGTTCTCATGCACTCCTAAAAAGAGTGCATGCCCCCAAGTTGGAGCCTATGTTACACCTCATATTGTATGAGGTTTCACACTATAATTTTCATCACATTGATGGCGATTTGTTGTTGATTCCTTGGAGCTTTCGATGGAATTGGGGGAGGTACACCTTTGAGATTCTTTTCTTGGCATTGGAGATATTTGGTCGAGGAGATTCACTTCTCTCCTTTGGGGATTATGCTTGTTGGTTTGGTGGTCTTCTCACATGTGCTTTCCTTGTTGATCACCCCTTGGTTTCACATTTGATGGTTATAGAGAATGCTATCTCATTGTGTTGTGGTTTTGTTATACTTGTTTATCTTGGAGGTGCTACATCGTGTTCATGGATGATGATTATCGCCCCCTAAGGGGTTAGATGATGGTGTAAGGAGGTAGATGTTTCATGATGTTGTGGGAAATTCCTATTAATCATTCTTGATGGTGATGTCACTAGGAGGGGGTGTTCTACATGGCCCTCTTGTGTTGGATGTGTGATGAGACATACTTGATTTATCATTAGGATTTTGTATTTTTCCTATGTTTATTTCCTATGGTATTGTGTAGTAATGGGATTTCCCTAGGTGATATAACATTGTGACATTGCTAGACATCACCTAGGAGGGGACATATATTGGATGATGTAAGTAGCCTCAATGAGAATATGTTATTTCTTAAGTTTGAGTTAGAGGGGTGGGGGAGGCAGGGTGGAATTGGTACATGAGATTTTATGTTGATCTAGCCTTTTCTTAAGATTGGATGGTATTATTTGATGCTAAGTTGCATGAAACAGGAAAACGTTTGGAAGTTTCCCAGACGGGGACGTCAGGAAACACGACCCTTCAAAAATGGAAACGTCGTGTGTGTGTGTGTGTGTGTGTTTATAGTTTTTTTTAAATAACATATTATGTTGCAAGAAAAATGAATGATACACATAAATTCCATTTTAGAAGGAAAACGATGTCTATATTAACATGAAATGGCACATGGCACATAGTTAGAGGAGTAATGCCTTGCAGGAGGACACTTGGATACAACCATGGAATAGGAGCATTGGACTAACATCTTGTTAGAGAGTGCACCATCCTAAATGAGAGGCATTAAACCCTAGGAGAATCATTCTTCAAGGGCATTTCATCATGGGGGTTGGATAAACCCTAGTATGACACTTGTACATCCTTGTATTGTAGAGATAAGTGTTATCAAAATTGAACCGGACAACCCCAAAAATGTTAACTGGTGGAAATTGAGGTACATAGAGGGCTTGGTGCTCTTGATTAAATGTTAGTTCCATACCCTCATACATGATAGAATCCAATGAAAACGTCGTAATCCTGCCAATCTTGAAATCCAGAAAACCGTTAAGTCTGATGAATTCTGAATGGAACCTAAAATTCTACTTTCTCCATATGAAGTCCAATGAGGTTGGAACCACTCTCAAACATCTTGAAACAATTAATGGTAATGTTAAAAATTTAAGTAAAAGGATGAAAATGAAAAATAAAGGAGAATGCCATTTTTACTTAAATTTTTAATATTACCATTAATTACTAGGGTGGGTGAAATGGTGGGCAGATTTAAAATGTTGATCAGTGGTTAATGAGGGGATTTTTTTCAACCTAAGGGACCCACGAACCTCTTGGTCCCTTGCACGGGCCTACACAAGAAGAAAAACCTGCAAAAATGACTACCATTTGCATCGAAACGGCTGAAAAATGCCATCAGCTGTACCGTACAATGTTTCCAAATCGGGAAACATCGTACGATACGAATGACGGCGTTTCCTAGCCATTTCGACAGGTTTTAGATACTGGTACGTTGTTTGGGGGGAGTTTCCTACAACTTAGATTTGATGTAATAATCCCTTGTTGGTGGTGCACCCTAGTTTGAGCCTTATGTTTTGTTGTTATCATGGTGGGATTTTACTAGGGAGAACATATTTTATTTGCATGGTACAACACCTTGTTGGAGCGCACCCCCTCATTGGCGCACATGTTCATGGTAATTTAATCATGGAGGAATTAATTGAAGGTAGAATATGGTTACTAACCTTCATGCACACATGTTGAGGATGATTTAATCATTCTAATGGTTTTTTTACCCTATTTTGACCACTTGTAGGGTAATTGCTTGAGCACCCTCCTTCCCTTGGCATCTTTTCACACTTGGAGGGGTTTGTTTGGATGAGGTTTAGGGTTTTTGATGGAGCACTCCCTTCTTTGGCACAATTTTCAAGGCATGCATGGTTATTTTATTATTGTTGGAAAGGTTGGAACACTTCTCTAAGGTGCACTCTCTTTGGATTACTTGAGCATCATTATAGATTTTGTTATGGAGGAGTAACATATTGATGAGGCTAACCACTTTGGCACTTCTTCCTAGGGTGCGCTTCACATGGAGATTATTTTATTATTTGATGGTTGGTTGAGGTAGTTACATGACACACCTTTCCTAGGTGCTCTATCATCATTATTGCATATATATTTTAGCGACACTTGGAATCATTTGACCTCTATCAGAGAGCGCCCTCAACTCTTTGACTTGGCACATATACTATTTTATTTGGAGATTGTTATGGAGGAGTTTTATTGAGGAGCATGTGGCACATGAGGAGGACAAGTGCCCCCTTGCATGCACCTTGCACACACTTAGAGCTTTAGGAGGGCCACATGTGGCACATTACATACATTTACTTGGTCTTCTTACTAGTCTTGAAGCTTCTTCTTGGAGGGTGAACATGTGGAGGCTAGCATCTTGCTATTTTTGGAAGTGGTTATTTGAGAATAATTATTATATTGTTTTCTCATTCATACACCTTGGAGGATGCACTTAGTGACTTCTCCTAGGTGGACCTCAGAGCACATCCACCCGATTAGTTTATGTATTGTTGAGTTAGCACCTTGGAGGGTGCATTGTATGTGGACCCGTATAGTATTTTGGCATCATAAAAGGCTTATTTTGATTATGTTCCCTCTCTCTTTTGGTGAATATATAATGCACTACCTCATATTTTTATATGGGACAACCTCCATTGGAGAGAGGAAAAACTAGTGATCATAGTTGACAAGTCAACTTTGATGGGTGAGGATCTAACTAATTCCAATATTTTATTATTGTTGGGCTTTGTTATCGCACAATTTTTACTTTCCCAAAATCCCAAGGCAAGTGGGTACATAATTGGCGTAACTGGGAATAACATATCACTGTCACCTTAATAGGAGATCTCTTTCTATTTAGGAGTATAGCAAGACTACCCCAGGGGAGACGTCCCCGATGATCTGGGGGGTTTGAGAAGGCTAAGGAAAGTAATCACAAGGAAACTCCTCCTCTCTCACAGATCATTCAAATCAAAGGGTTATTTATGTCTTATAGAGATGAAGCAAATAAATAATATTGTGTACCTGCCCAAAACAAGACAAGGAGGCAAAAATGGACACTTTCCAAGTACCAAAATGATGTAAGTATTTCATAAGACAATGAACCTTCAAAAAGTAAGCTAGCTTATATGAATTTGCAACAATTAATATTTTATAACAACCACAAGAATTATGCCTTGAAAGTGCTTGAAAACAACAAGAATAAATAGCTTTAACATAGTTGAATGATAAAAGCTTATCACAAGCAAGTTTGGCAATGTCTAGCTAGCAAAATAGATCACTTTTGCAGAGAATTTGTTGCAGTTAGATGGGTTGTAGCAATATTTTGCAACAACAACAAATTCTAGTGGTCAAAAGTGCAAGAAAACACTATACAATGTTAACACTTACCTAGCAGATTGACTAGAAATTATCACAATTGAGTTTTGAATAAGTTAAGTTCAATTTATGTAGGCAAATGTATCCAATAAATGTATGTTTGTATGGCTGAAACAATGTTTTGCAACAACAACAATTTAGATAAGGAGTTAGTCTAGTTTAGGGTTAGAAAATGTTAGTAAAATCTTCAAGGATAAAATTTTGAGTGTTTGTTTGATCAATAAACACTTGCAAGTGGTAGACTAATGCCTTTCTAGGGTAATGGAATCAACAATGACAACAAAAAATCTTAGAGGAAAAATAGAAATGATAATGTTATGTCAAAGGGATGGAGAGGATGAGAAAGGTGTTGGTATCCCAAGGCCTCAAACATTCAACTCTTAGAGATAATTGCTAGAAAGTAACAAAGGTTAGGCCCTAGCGATTTGTCTTTTCCTTGAACGAATTGTAATAAAATATGAAATGGGTAAGGAAGTAGGGTTACTAGAGTTATATAATGGTAGGGCTCTAGTATCTACTTCAAGATAGGTGTCTTTCAAGAAATTTTAACAAGTGGAAGACTACAGAGAAAAAGATAGTAACATATATCTTTCTCCTAGGGTTTTAAGCAAGCAATTTCATAATCTTAGACATGAAACAAGTCAAATTAACCATAAGCATTCATTCACAATAAAGAAATGCATATTTTCCAATTACTTCACCAAGAATAATCAAGCAAAAACCCTAGTTAAAGATCCTCCACATGAAAATTTGCCAAAATACACCAAGAAATGCCTCCTCCAAGAAGTGTGCACCACTAGATTTCAGCCAATAAACCTTAAAGAGGGTCGAATTTCAGACCACCACTTGTGTGATGAGTGAATCTTGAAAAAATGAGAGTTTTATCTCTCTATTTATACAATAATTATGACCTTTGATTAATTTTAGGTCATCAAAAGGCTGACATGGCCAAATTACATGAAAAATCCGGTTTTTACACAAATTAAAATAATTAAACCCTAAAATCATCTTTAGAGGTGGTGTCATGCCCTTCTAGGGTGACGTTGAGCCTCCTGGGTGAAACGTTGGGCCTCAATTGCAAAATGTTAGGCTTTCCAAGCTCTTAGATGATGCCACACGTGCTAATTAGCACACAACTGCCTCCATAATGCCAATCCTGATGCTGGGTGACATCTAGGGTCACAATGGTGACGTCATGGACCAACATCTAGGTGGAAGAGAAATATCCCCCTGGGTATAGGTCTGCCAAAGTGTCTCCGGTGAAACGTCCTTCCTTATCCCTGGTGAAAGTCTATGATATCTCTCTTCTCTTGGCTGGGGTCACAACATCCATCTGTGGGCTTTCAGCCCCATGGAGGTTTGAGTTAATCATCTTCCCATATGTACCTGTCCACCGGGCATGATCCTGTAGCAACAACAAGTACACCCTCCATGGGCTCATAAGTCACAAGGATCATAGCAATGCCAATCACATCCAATAATCAAATTACTCAAACATGTGCATCAAAACCCCCTTTACCCAGACAAATGCTCAAAGACGTTATGCAGTTTAACAAGTCAGGTTTGGAGAGGGTCTCATGATGTCCTATTAGGCTAATCCTCCTCAAGTTTGGGGTGTTTCCCAGGTGAGAGCCAATCTAGGCCATGTAAGTGTGTGAAATGGTGTAGGGGAAGTGTTTGGGCAGAGGGTGCAGTGATAACAAAGAAATGTAGGTCTTGCCCGTGGGTTCCTTTGTAGAGGGCGAGCTGCACCTTATCATGGATGCCATTTTTTCCTAGCTCATTCAATGCCTTTTATTCTTAGTATTATTTATTTTTCTTTTCAAGGAAAAAGATGGGGGACACTGTCATGGCATGGTGACCAGAGGTGACAATGTTACCCACAAGCACTTCACAGAAATGAAAAGACTGGCTCGTGATGAGACCCCCTTTCTCTTGGCTATGCCACCAAGAGCCACTACCCTAGTTTGGTGACCAGATAGATGGTAATGTCATACCGCTACATGCCCATGGACCTAATAGGTCGACTCATGATGAGACCTCCCATCCACCAACTAGACCTTGAGTTTTATTTTATCTTACGAGTCCCCTTTTCTTATTGAGAAGCCTTTTATTGCTTTCTCGTGAATCCTTGGGAGAAGCATCTCAAAGGTTTTATATTGGATTTTAACTCTTGCCAGCTGCTTTTACCCTCTGGGCCTTTAGCCCCTTCTTCCCACAAGGCAAGGTACAACCCTTCCTAGTGTGGCAAACCCAGTGCCCGAACCAAGGTAGGGGAAGATGAGAGGGATAATGGTAAAAAATGGTAAGTATGGAAGGAATGGATGATGACCTTTCATAGACCCACCCAGTGGCAACTTATCCTAAAGGGAACCAAATTACTAGGGAATTATGTCACCCCCCCAGGTATGAACAAGTTAAAGAGCATAATTTCCAAGCAAACGTTATGAAATAAAGGAGAGTTCAATGCAACATATTCAAATGCTTCGAAAATCAGAGTGACACATACCATGATACCCAGACTCATTACCTCATGGAGCATGAACCACTGCTACTTCAGGACCAGGCTGGTGGGATGGATGTTGATGCTATTGATAGATGGGATGCACTGAAGCAAATATGGGTCCTCCGGGGCCAAGCTCAAGTTGTCTAGTTCTCGGTACTCCTTGTCTAGGACCTGTGGGCCTCGAGACATAATCTCCTTATTTATCCCTAGGATAGGGGATAACATGCTTGTCAAGTTAGTAATGAAAATCAAGTATTTTATTGTAAGAGAAACTTAACTAACTCTATATACTCTCCATTTCATTTGTAACTGGCAGCCGAAGGATTGTGGAGTGAAATAAGTGATTGAAGATTGGAGCTTGGAGATGATGGTGTTGGGATCCCTTATGTTTCAAATTTGAAGACTAATGAAAAAACAAGGTATTGTTGTTTTATAGTATGGCTATTCTATATGTTATTCATGTGTTGTAAAAATGTTGTAGGAATTTCTTGTTTTCATTGTAACATAAAGGCCTAGTTATGAGAACACTACTCATCTAGGAATAAGCAATTTTATGAGGCTCTCCCTCTTGTCTTATTTGTTGTCTTATTTCTACTTTGTTTCATTTATTCTATCATATCTAGTTGTTGATTGGATATAATTCAACTAATAAACAACACCTTTATGTTATTTTAATGTATGGAAAATTGAGTGCTCCATGATTAGTTTCCACATCATAATTTCCAACAAGAACCTTAAGGTTTAATATATCAAACATGTTCATTTTACCTTGGGAACACAATTGATTTTTGAAGGTATCAAACTAGATATTTCATACAAGTAGGTAGAAGGTGTCAAATTAGTCTTTCTACCTCATAGCCCCCCTTCAAAATATTTGATGGTGACAAATCGATCCACTCATTCTATAATGTTCTTATGACTCCATTAACGCTTAGTTTGATAGGCATTGGTCCATCATAACTTCATTCATTTGTTTCCCCTCTTCCTTCCTTTCAATTTTTTCCATACCCCCTTGTCTCATTTCCACTTCCACACACTATACTACCACACTTTGTTTTATCAAGGCTTACTCTTCATTTTCACCTTGCCCCCCCCAATCCATAGATTTGATAATCCTACCTTTAGGGAAGCCTCCCCCGAGTTGGAGAAGATCCAACCAAAAGTGAGAGGAAGAGTTACTTAGATGATAGTGGGTAGTTTTCTTGAGTTGCACAAGACTAACTCCTTGGTGTTTGGGACTTTACATAGTATAAGGTATCAGATTTTGTTGTAACAAACTTTATTTGTATGATTCTATCTATCGTTGATTCACAGATATGGGAGGTCCATCAAATGGATGTCAAAAGTGTTTTCCTTCATGGAAATCTTCAAGAAGAAATCTATATGCAACCTAAGTCACCTAGTTCGAGTTCAACAACCTTGATGTTCGCCAAAAAATCAATAGTGTAAAATTAGACAATAAAATTCAACATTAACTTCGAGAAACTATAAGATTTAAAATTTTCAAATTTTCAAGATATCTATGTAATAAAATTCAATGAAACATGATCAAAACTCGTTAAAAATATATGATAAAAATGAAATTTGCATGCTCACATTCATGATTAAACATATATTTCAAAATGATGATATCTTCTTCAAAATTTAGAAACATGTCCACCAAACATAAAAATAAAATGTTTTACAAAATTGAGAATCCGAAGAGAAATCTTAAACAAGAACACAAGTTTTATTCTTGGTGTTCTCGTGGCCTACTTATTACATCAATAAGCTCCACATCATCAAGAGCACTCGACGCCGTGTAGCCACTAGAAGCACAATCACTAGTGGATTCACCACTCATTCTATCATACTCAAGGTCAAGATCATCTTGATCTCCTAATGCCCCTAGAAGAAGCTCAAACCATGGAGTAGAAGAATTGGATGAATCTTTAGCAACATTGTTTAAAGCCAATTGCAAGTGACCACAAACATAAACAAGGCCTTCCAATTTTCTAGATAACAACCTATTTCTTTTGTTGGAATGTATATTTTTGAAGCTACTCTTGTTCCTTTCACACACTGATGCACTTGATCACTAACTCAAAACATGAATTGCAAAACGTTGCAATTTCAAGGCACCCGATTCATAAAATTCCTACCATATTGCTAGAGCACTTTTGATCCTACCATACTTCGTTACTTTGGTTCCAAATACCGCTTGTTGTAACCTGTGCACCCTATGTTGGGATCTAACCAAAGCTACCTTAGATGGATCTGGATTTAGCATGTCAATAGCCTCATAAAGTCCAATGGTGATTTCTTCATCTTGATGTCTTGATATCCCAAACAATCTAGGGTCCAATTAGGATGTTGTTGCATGTAAAGGGCTATGCATCATCTTCCATCTTATATCAATTACCTCTAGTATCTCCTTGTCATCAACTTCCACATTATCAAAAGCATTTGCAATGATTCAATCCTTGTAACGATCCACGCCCTAGTAAACAAAAACCCATACAAGGCTTGTCACCATCAACCATGCAGAGCATATCAACAACTGGAGCCCAAAATTTTAAAACTTTGTTAGTGTTTTCCAAAAAAGAGGTGCTTAACATTAATTGCTCCACATACTTTTCTTTCGATTATGTTGAAAGGAAAGATCTCTCCCACTCAATATTGTAGAAAACAACTCTTAGGATTGTTTTTCCTCAACAACTCTTTTCAGAGTTATGTAAAATGCAGTGAACCTGGTATCACAAGGCCTCAATAACTCTCTAAATGTATTTTTCCTATACAAGCTCAATTGAGACAATGGTTAATGATGAAGTTAGCCATTGTTTTTTCTCTTCAGATTGTCTCATTGATCCATGCAAATTTGGCTAGATAATGCAACAATAAATCTAGGTAGTGAGTTGCACAAGGGCCCAATAAATGGTTTTGTACTTCTCCATAATCAACATTCTTGCACCAACACAATTGAGGCATTATTAGTGACAACTTGGACCACATTTTCTTCCCCAACTTAATTGCTTCATCCATAATTCCAAAAATATATTATGATGTCTTCACATGATCCTTTGCATCCATCGGCTTCAAATATAATACCCCTTGTGGGAAATAAACCAACACATTAATTAATGTTCAATGTGACAAATCTAACTAAACATCATTGAGAATTGTGCAACCTGTAATTTTCCAAGACTCTTTAATATCAACTAACCTTTATGTCACTTTTTTCTTTATTTTAGTAGAGTGGTCCTTAGAGCCTCGAATCCAGGGGGAACACACCCCTTGCCAAACTCAACAACATTTTTGAATGCATTTTGATAATATGGGATTTTGGCCACATCAAATGGAATTGCACATGCATAAAATAATTCAACAATAACATCATCAACTTCTTGTTTTTCTATAAGTTTCGAAATTGTTTTTAATGTTGTTGTTGGACCACTAGTTTTTTTGGGATAAAATCACTAGAGTCAACAATGTTTGAGTTGAAAGAAGGGGCGGGGGTTTGAACAAGACACATACATCTCACCCCAAACACACTACTTCTTCATTTCCCTTGTTCCACTTGCTGCTTTTGATTGATCAATGTTTCTCCACCACTGCTTTTTGCTCTTCAAAGATTGTTGGGCATTGTTCCACACCGCCTCCATTGTCATTAGTAATACCAAGAAGGTGGTCCACTGCACTTGTTAAGGATCCAACATAACTTTTCCCGCATAACAAGCATACAAGGTTTGCCCCATCCTTATTTACATATTTCCATGCCTTCGCACTAGATTTTTGAGGTGCCATAACCATTTAAATCTTGATTAAGCTTCTTCTTATTTTTTATTATTTGTTTGGATCGTTTACAATTGAGACATTAATTTGATAATATAATCAAGGTCTATTGAAACATAGTGGAGTTTACAATGAAATGTAAAGGGGAAAAGAGAATTTAAACGACATGCTTATAGCTTGTAGCATGTAAATTGTTGTGAGTTGTACCTTTTAGTCTTTAGATATATCAATACGCCTAGTGCCGTAGCATTGGATTTTACCTAGTACCCTATAGACTATAGGTTCTACCTTCTACAATCTAGTTTGGGGCAACTTGTTAACACCGAACAATGACAATTTAAAAAAGGCATCAAGTTTCCTACGTCCTCAACTTTATAACTTCTAGTCTCTACATTCTATGAATAAAGAAAAAAAACCCAAATACTAAATAGTCCCTGTTGCTACGTTGCAACTTGAATTATTGCATACCTTCAATGTTCACAATCCACCAAATCAGTGCTGCAAAAAAAAAAATCCCAATGCTATCATGCTAAGCAACTTACAGTGACCACTAACCAGTCTATAGATGGAGGAGGATCGAGGCTAACACTTAAAGGTTTAAGTGCTACCTATTGGGGAAGTCATTGTAAATTGTGAAGAGTTGTCACAACTTGTTTGTAAATCTGAATCATGAAGGAGCTACCATAGAGCCTTTAGGTTGTATCATGTATGAGCCTTGAGAGAGCGCATAGTTGTCAGACAATTGACTTAGGATGATGGACAATTGGTATGGATTGTTGGTTGTCATTGATGTCAATCATTGGAGAGTGATATTGTAGATTGATGTCAACCCTTGGAGAAAGTCCGGTAGCGAATTCCGGTAGCACAAAGGTTTGGGTAATGGACCCAAGGTTGTTTCATGTATAATGGTATGATTTTTAATATATTTGAAGGTAATACTATTCTAGATGGATAATACATGTCATTCCATTTCCGGTGGTATGTAGAATGTCACATAACTCCTCACGGTTAGAGAGTTATGGCCATGAAAAGTTGGAGAACCCAGGTTTGGGTAATGGACCCAAGTTTGTCTGATGGATAATGGTATAAGTTTTGATATATTTGCAGAAAATACTATTCTAGATGGATAATACATGTCATGCCATTTCCAGTGGTATATGGAACGTCACATAACTCATCACGGTTAGAGAGTTATGGCCATGTGAAGTTAGAGAACCCTCATGAGTCATCTAGAAGCCTCAAAAGGTCAAAGTAATCAAAGTGGTTTAAGAGATTTTAGAATATAAATAATAAAGTGAAGTGGTGAGTGTACTATAAGTCAAAGTGAATACAAAATAAATTATTTAAATAATAAAGTTAATGGAGAAATTAAAAGTGGGTTAACCCTAAAATAAGGAAAGTGGGTTAAGATGGTTAAAATGTAACCCCTTGAGAAAGCTACATGAAAGTATAAATAAGAGGCAAGATTCTCTCATTTTAATCACACTTGAGCATATTGAATATCTACAGGTGACTGAGGTAATCAAAGGATATCTAAGTCAAATTTCAGAGGGAAGGTGAAGTAAAGAAGATCGAAATTCAAGGGAGGATAATTTTTTTTATGATGCTTTCTAAGGTATGTTATTTACAGGTCATCTCACCATTTTCACAATAACTTTTTTTTCTAGAATGACTCAGACCGTGAAATTGGGAGGCCATTGATGAAACATATCAAAGTAGCTATGATACAAATTTCATCTTGTGGATCGTTGTATTTTTGGAGTTACACGCCATGGAACATCAGATTTGTGGCTAGTCCTGAAACTAGTCTAAAACAACTGTTTCGGATAAAAACGTCATAAATTATTCATAATAGATCCAAATTCAGTAAGCCCAAATATATTGGTTAGAGTACAATATATAGTATTATGTATACAATTTTTAGATCCATACAAAAAATATTCTGTGTGGGGTACACTCTACAAGTTCGCTCTCTAGAATAATCCAGAATTCAACAAGATATGTCATTTTTTCTATAACTCCTTTTCTGAGAGGTTCCAAGTAGTGAAATATGGAGGAATTGCATAAAAGACACTGAAGAACACTGTGTACCATTTTTAGATTCTTATTCATTACAAGTACATAGTTATGATTATTTCAAGTTAGGGTTGTTGACTAATCCAAAATTAGTCATGTGAGACTAAAAGTAAAGTTTGATGAAAATGCTAGTCTCTTGTTGTTAAAGTTAAGGAAGGTTTTCAGGTATGTGATCATATACATTAGGTCTATTACAAATTTACAAATGAGTTTTGGATGATGAAATTGATAAGAGATTTTGGTTGAGGTATATCACAGATAGAGGTTGTATAACAGTTAGGTTGTGGCACATGGTTTGATGTAATGGTTTATGGTATTTGGTTATGGATAGTGTGATGTATTGCTAGAGAACTTTTGATGGTTATATTGGTATATGGTTGAGGTACATGTTGGGTACATGGTTGAGACAATTAATTGATGAGTTGGCACATACATGATGTGTATAGTTGATGATGTTGGTACATCTTGATGAGTCATAGTTTATGTGTATTTGATGCATGATTGGTATATATTTGGTGCATGGTTGGTGCACTCGTTGATGATACATGTTGAGGTACAGGTGGAGGTACATATTGGTGCATGGTTGATGCACTTGTTTATGGTACCGACTGATTACATGTTGAGGTACAGATTGGTGCATGGTTGATGCACTTGTTTATGGTACATGTTGATTATAAGCTGATTGGTACAGGTTGGTGCATGGTTGATGCACTTGTTTATGGTACATGTTGATTGGTACAGGTTTATAACAATATATCTCACAGTGATAGTGTGATAGTGGTTCCATCATTCTACTTATATTTTAGGGCGGTTGGACAGAGCAAGGACAAGTGGTTGTAGCCACTTTCTGGTTGTAGCCGGAGAACATAGGGGGTTGTAGCCTCCTTCTGGTTGTAGCCAGAGAATTGAGGAGTTGGAACTTCCCTTAGGTTGTATCCTAAGAAACTAGGGGATTGGAGCCTCCTTCTATTTGCAGCTAGAAAACAAAGGGAGTTGGTGCTTCCAATGAATGTAATTCTTAAAGACATATAAGAGAAAACATTTCGTGGTTTTCTTTAGCTTTGGTGTACTGTATATGTGTATGATTGTTCATTTATTCATTGTTTATTTACTTTGCAACTATTGGATGATAATGCTACATTGATATAACACTTGCATATTGTGGTTAAAAATGATTGAATTTCTCTATTATTGATTCACCCCCCCTCTCAGTAATCCAACAATTGGTATCAAAACAAGTTCCTTCATGAAACAATTTAACCACTAGAAGGAGATCATGGATTATTTTGAGAATGAAGTACCACTGTTTAATGGTCAGAATGGTTTAAATTATGAGCTATGGAGTGGAAGGACGAAAGTATTTTTACAAGCACAAAGGTATTATATTTGGCTATCAGTCGTTACGGGATATGATAGTTCAAAAGGGAAAAGACTGTAGCCATGAAAGAATTGAAGACGAATAACAACATAACAATGGATTTCATCTGGGAAGGATTACTTAATCTGATAAGAGAAAATGTTAGCAAATGTTCATCAACCAAAGAACTTTGGGATAAGTTACATGACATATATTCTTCACTCATCACAGATTCAGAAAATGCCAAAGAAGATGCAGGTACAGATCAAGAAGAAATATGTTCACCATGTCAAACAGAGTCAGAAGATAAAGAGTACATAATCAAAATAAGTATGTTGTTTTGCTTTAATTGTGAAAAACGTCGACATCTTGAAATAGAATGCCATGAAGGAAATGAGACAGAAAAACAAATTGAAAAATAAGACAGTTATGAGTCATAATTGATTAGTGTTTTAGATGAACTAAGAAAAGAAAACAAGTCACTCAAGAAAGAATTGATGAAACAAAATGAAAGTTTTCACATTTTTGAAGAAGCCCAGCAAGTCATCAAGAACTTAAGAACTCAGCTAGAAGAAGCCCAACAAGTCATCGAGAACTTAAAAACTCAGCTAGAAGAAGCCAAAAAGATCGAAGAAAATCTTGAATATCAAAAACAGTGTTTGAAAGCCAACCTAACAGCATAGAAGGAAAAATTAGAAATGGGAGAGAAGATATTGACAGATCATCTTAAGGAAAGAACTAAAGATCTGAACCAACTTGAGTTAGAGTTTGGTCAAGAAGAGAAAGTACTTGAAGAAGAAATAGTCACATTAAAAATTCAGCTTGAAAAAATGAAGATAACAGTAGAAGTCATGAAGTCTCAGATGTTAAAGAAAGAAGAAGAGGTTGAGAAGCTTGAAGAAGAAGTTGTCACATTGATAAGTAAAATTGTTAAGCTCAAAAAGAACGTTGAAAAGACATAAACATTCACATCAGTTACAGAGAATGAAGAGAGACACTCTAGGTTGCTAGAAAAGAAGAATGAAGAAAATAAAAAAGAGTTATGCAGAAGTACTCAAAGGAAGGAATCATGGTCAACCAGAATCTAAGAAAACTATTGAAGATACATCTTCAAGAAGACTATCTGTGTTCAAGTCACAAAGAAGCTTCAATCATGATCATGATCAGTTAAAGAAGAAATTCATAAGGACTACACCACAAAGAAGATCATTCACTCCGAGGTATGCAAATTTATTTTATGGTCATTGTTTTTATTGTATTAATTTTGGATATAAAGTTGCAGATTGCAGGGATTATAAAAGAAATGTTCAAGCAATAAGTGTCTATGTGGCTGCACGTAACATTGAGTGTTACAAATGTCATAACTATGGACACATAACCAGTGATTGTAGAAGCATGATCGATACTTCCATGAAAGAGAACACCGATATCAAATATAATAAAGTATGGATAAGAAAACAAGAAGAACATGTGAACAAAGACCAGGTACTAGAGATCACAAGATTGACAATAAAATGAGATGAAGAAAATTCTATAGAGAAAAAGAAAGATGTCAGATACAAAAATGTTTGGAAAATAACTAAAAGAAAGGAATGACAGGTAAATAAGGAACATGTTCAAGAGATTGTACTCTCAGGAATTGTAGTGAAAGATGAATCCACAGACAAAAAGAAAGAATTCAGAGCTCAGAGAGATAATGAATCTATTAATGAAGATGATGATGAATACAAAACAAGAATTGTTCTAAGCCATCCGACTTAAAGACTCCCAAGTAATATGAATATTAGACAAGGGGAGTCTATGCGATAGCTGTGACATACCAAATAGCCATTCTTTGAGCAACTTGCAGAGTTTGAGAAGACAGATTCAGAGCAGTCAGTTAGCAGAAGTACATTTGATAGATTAATCAAGACTTCATGATAGTATAGTGATAAATGGGTCAACATTATGGACAGTTGCGCAAGTAGAGTCTTGGACAGAATGGACAAAGATGGATTCGTAAGAACACTTAGTAGGTTTGGATAGATAAATGACAATGGACGAGAGCATGGATTCATAGATTGGTTCAAAGAGTGGTTCAGAGACAAAGGAACATTATCATAATGGATGATAATTACACAGGAAATGGCTCGAACAATGCTAATGGATTCCAAAATTGACAGATATTTTTTGGACAAATGCAGTGCATACAATAGGCAGGATTCAGAAAAGGAAGTGCATACAACAACCTCTACATCAATGTAACTCAAGATAGTATTTTATTAATTGAAATTTATGTTGATAATATTGTTTTAGAAGTACTAATGACAGGATAAGCCAGAAATTTGCAAAGGATATGCAGAATGAATTTGAAATGTCATATCTTGGAGAACTATCCTTCTTTTTGGATCTTCAAATATGTCAAAGCAACCAAGAAACTTTTGTTTCTCAAACTAATTATATTAGAGAAAAACTAAAGAGGTTTGGAATGGAAGATTGCAAACTAGTTACCACTCCTATGCAAACCAGTTGCAAGTTGAAAAAATATGATGATTCAAAGTATACAGACCAAAGGCAATACAGGTCAATGATTGGTAGCTTACTATGTGTGACAACATCCAGACTAGATATAATGCAGACAGTTGGATAGGTGGCACGATTTCAAACAACACCAAAGGAATCACATGTATTGGCAGTGGAGGATTTTCAGATATCTCAAAGGAACAAAAGAGTTTGGATTATGGTATCCAAAAGGAAATGATCTATCACTTATTGCCTACACAGATGCAGATTGGGTAGGTTGCATTGATGACCGACGAATCACCAGTGGAGCAACGTTCTACTTGGGTGAGTGTTTAGTAGCATGGTTAAGCAAGAAACAATCATCAGTATCCTTATCTACAACCAAGGTAGAATATATTGCAGCAACATGATGTACATAGGTTCTATGAATGAAACAAACTCTAACAGATATACATGTTGAGTATGATGAGCCCATTCCAATCTATTGTGATAATACAAGCGCCATCAGTATTTCAAAGAACCCGGTGATGCACTCCAAGGCGAATCACATTCCAATCAAGTATCACTTTCTACGAGAATAGGGTTCAGAGAAGAACATCAGAGTTGAATATGTGGGTACAAAAGAACAAGTGGCAGACATCTTTACAAAACCGCTTCCACGAGAAGCCTTTGAGTATCTTCTCCAGAGACTAGAAGTAATTTCTACTCCAAAATGAATTCTTTTGAATGTTTATCTTATATGTCTTAGATGTACATGAGGAAACACCATAAATATGACAATTCAGGTTGGGAGATCAGTTTCATAAAGAGTTATGTTAGGGGGAGCAACCCCGGATGGAAAGATACCTTTTCCATTGATGACAAAGGGGGAGAGGTTTATCATATGCAAAGGTAAATGCTTGGAGAGAGAGCATAGAGGCATGTTTCCAAGGGGAGTGATTGTCACAAGGGAAGAATGAATGGTATGACTTCAGAGTGATACCCTTTGTCAAAGAGGGAGATATTATTCATATGAAGAGATAGAGAGTAATCAGAGGCTTATAAACACAAAGAAAAATCAAAGGCATGTAGACAGAGGGAGCAACCCCAATGAGAGTTCAGTCAGGGGGAGAAACCCCAAAGGGAGATACCATTTTGCCATTGATGTCAAAGGGGGAGAGATAGAAACATTGATGAGGAGTATAAGCATGAATGTTATCATGACTAAGTGTTGTCATCAATGTTGGTGTTGCCATCAATGCTAAAGGGGGAGATTGTCAGACAATTGGCTTAGGTTGATGGTCAATTGGTATGGATTGTTGGTTTTCATTGATGTCAACCATTGGAGAGTGATATTGTAGATTGATGTCAACTCTTAGTGATTGATGTCAACCCTTGGAGAAAGTCCGGTAGCGAATTCAGGTAGCACAAAGGTTTGAGTAATGGACCCAAGGTTGTTTCATTAATAATGGTATGATTTTTAATATATTTGAAGGTAATACTATTCTAGATGGATAATACATATCATTCCATTTTCGGTGGTATGTGGAACGTCACATAACTCCTCACGGTTATAGAGTTATGACCATGAAAAGTTGGAGAACCCAGGTTTGAGTAATGGACTCAAGTTTGTTTGATGGATAATTGTATGAGTTTTGATATATTTGCAGGAAAGACTATTCTAGATGGATAATACATGTCATGCCATTTCCAATGGTATGTGGAACGTCACATAACTCCTCACGATTAGAGAGTTATGGCCATGTGAAGTTGGAGAACCCTCATGAGTCATCTAGAAGCCCCAAAATGTCAAAGTAGTCAAAGTGGTTTAAAAGATTTTAGAAAGTAAATAATAAAGTGAAGTGATGAGTGTATTCTAAGTCAAAGTGAATACAAAATAAATTATTTAAATAATAAAGTTAATGGAGAAAATAGAAGTGGGTTAACCCTAAAATAAGGAAAGTGGGTTAAAATGGTTAAAAGGTAACCCCTTGAGGAAGCTACATGAAAATATAAATAAGAGGGAAGACTCTCTCAATTTAATCACACTTGAGCATATTAAATATCTACAGGTGACTGAGGTAACCAAAAAATATCTAAGTCGAATTTCAGAGGGAAGGTGAAGTAAAGAAGGCCAAAATTGAAGGGAGGATAAATTCTTTTTATGATGCTTTTAAAGGTATGTTATTTACAGATCATCTCACCATTTTCACAATAATTTTTTTCTAGAATGATTCAGACCGTGAAATTGGAAGGCCATTGAGGAAACATATCAAATTAGTTGTGATACAAATTTGAGCTTGTGGGTTGTTGTATTTTTAGAGTTACACGTCGTGGAAAATATGATTTGTGGCTAGTCCTGAAACTAGTTTAAAACACGTGTTTCGGGTAAAAACGTCAGAACTTCTTCATAACATATCCAAATTCAGTAAGCCCAAATGTATTGGTTAGAGTACAGTCTGTAGTATTATGTATACAATTTTCAGATCCATACAACAAATATTCCGTGCAGGGCATGCTCTACAAGTTCGCTCTCTAGAATAAGCCAGAATTCAACAAGGTATGCCATTTTTGTTATAACTCATTTTCTAAGAGGTTCCAAGTAGTGAAATCTGGAAGAATTGCATAAAAGACATCGAAGAACATTGTGTACCATTTTCAGTTCCTTATTCATTACGAGTACATAGTTATGATTATTTCAAGTTAGGGTTGTTGACTAATCCAAAATTAGTCATGTGAGACTAAAGTATAGTTTCATGAAAATGCTAGTCTCTTGTTGTTAAAGTCAATGAAGGTTTTCAGGTATGTGATCACATACACCAGGTCTATTACAAAGTTACAAATGATATTTGGATGATGAAATTGATGAGATATTTTGGTTGAGATATATTACAGATAGAGGTTGTATAACAGTGAAGTTGTGGCACATGGTTTGATGTAATGGTTTATGGTATTTGGTTATGGATAGTATGATGTATTGCTAGAGAACTTTTGATGGTTATATTGGTATATGCATTTGGTATATGGTTGAGGTACATGTTGGGTACATGGTTGAGACAATTAGTTGATGAGTTGGCACATACATGAGGTGTATAGTAGATGATGTTGGTACATCTTGATGAGTCATAGTTTATGTGTATTTGATGCATGATTGATACATATTTGATGCATGGTTGATGCACTTGTTGATGGTACATGTTGAGATACAGGTTGGTGCATGGTTGATGCAATTGTTTATGGTACACACTGATTACAAGTTGATATACAGGTTGGTGCATGGTTGATGCACTTGTTTATGGTATAGGTTGATTACAAGTTGATTGATACATGTTGGTGCATGGTTGATACACTTGTTTATGGTACATGTTGATTGGTACAGGTTTACAACAGTATATCGCACAATGATAGTGTTATAGTGGTTCTATCATTCTACTTATATTTCAGGGTGGTTGGATGGGGCAAGGACAGGTGGTTGTAGCCACCTTCTGATTGTAGCCAGAGAATATAGGGGGTTGTATCCTCCTTCTGGTTATAGCCAGAGAATTGGGGAGTTGGAGCTTCCCTCAGATTGTATCCTAAGAAACTAGGGGGCTAAAGCCTCTTTCCAGTTGCATCTAGAAAACAAAGGAAGTTGGTGCTTCCAACGAATGTAATTCTTAAAGACATATAAGAAAAAACATTTCGTGGTTTTCTTTCTCTTTGGGCTTCCATGTAAAAACACTGGTGTATTGTGTATGTGTATGATTGCTTATTTGTTCATTGTTTATTTACTCTGCAACTATTGGATGATAATGCTACATTGATATAACAATTGCATATTNAGAGTCTGTATGAGTATTTACTCTTGAGAGAGTGTCGAGCATCAAGTGGATTGGAGTCGAGACTTAAAGGTATGAGAGCATCAACAGTCGTAGAGGTATGAGAGAAGGGGACCAAGTGGGAATGCAGGTGAGTGGTAATAGATCTTAGGGTTTTATTTTTCATTTTTTAATATATTTTTTTAGAAACAAATTTAATCCAAATTTCACCCGAATTTACACAAACTGCACCAAATATGTTCACCGAATTTATTCACCTTGAAGTTCATGTTTAAATTCGACTTGAGGTTTAGCAAATAGGTTTGAATTTGCTTGAGGTTCAACAAATTTCAAACTTGAAAATTCACGTTCACCAAACACAGTTACTTAGTATGTAGCAACCGCTAGGGTTTGTTAAAAAAGGTTCAACACCATTGGTCTGTCGACTTTAGAGTTTTATATGGGCTGAAGTGGGCACCTCGCGCTTGGTATGAGAAGATCCATCATTTTTTCTTAGCTTTGTATTTTCTCATTGCGAAAGTGAGCTTGATCTTTGAGCTTGAGATCTACATTTGTCGTCAAGATAATCAAGTCCTTATTATTGTGGTCTGTGGATGATTTGATTCTGACTAGTAGCTTGTCCTCCTAGATTAATAAACTAAAGTTAAGGCTTCAAGAGTTGTTTGAAATCACTGACCTTGGTCTACTTAACTACTTTCTAAGCATTCAAATTACTCAGTGTATCTTCTGTATTTCTCTCTCTCTCTCTCTCTCTCTCACACACACACACACACACACACACACACACAACCTCAATATGTTCTAGATTTGCTGCAACACTTCAAGATGGAGGATTGTAAGCTAGTTAGCACCCTCTTACCATTGGGATGAAGTTCAGGCAGATTGTCCCTCTCCTTCATCTGATGCTACTATCTATTGCTCTTTAGTGGGTAGTCTTCTCTACCTTACTCATACTCGACCAGATATTGCCTTTGTTGTCAATTTATGTCCCTGGTATTTGCATGCACCTTATGAGTCACTGGTAGGTAGTCAAACATATTTGTGCTATTTGAAGGGCACCACTAATATGGGTATTCACTATGTAGCGAGAGCCCCTATTAATCTTCAAGGATTATTTGATGTAGATTGAGTTAGTGAACATGATGGGCATTGTTTCACCTCTAGTTAGTTGTTTACTCTTGGTTTTGGACCATTGTCCTATTGTTCTAAGAAGCAACACACTGTGGTTCTATCTTCTACATAAGTTGAGTATGCTATCACTTTCATAACTAGAAAGCATCTTGTCTGGATAGTATTATTCTTGATCAATTGGGTCTTCCTTGAAAGGGCCTCACCACTCTCTATTGTGTCAATTAGAGTACAATCAAACTTATTCATAATCTCATCGATCATCACAAATTTAAACATGTTTAGCATTGGATGCACTAAATCCATCATTTCTATGCTCTAGGACATATTTTGCTCATCTTTGTTCCTTTAGTGGACTAGCTTTGGACCGGGGGTTTTGTGTTACAAGGTACTAAAACAACCTATTAGTTGATTTTCTAAGATAATACCAAATTACATGTTCAGGGGAGCTCACTACACCTGCCAATTAAACCCAACATGCATCAATTTAGTAGATCGAACATAAAATTGAATGCAAAATCAACCATTTAACACTCAAATTGGGGGAAACAACAATATATTGAATTATAAACCAATGAAAAGGCTATTAAACTTGAAATGAGCCACTTGGGAAGTGCAAATTGCAGCATGTGGACCCCAATTGCTTCATGGGAGGGTCCTTTGGCCTCCTTAACTACTCAATTTCTCTTTGGAATGCCATAGGTAAGAAAAACCCTCCTTGGATGGCCACTATGGAGGGAACACACTTAGTAACTAGGCAAATCAACCATTAAAATGGGCTCTTGATTTCTCTTTAATGGAATCCCAACAACATAAGTCTGCACAATTGTAGTTTCTTGCTGTCTAATTGCATCACCAAGCCCCTGTATTTATACCCTGGGAGAACCACCCATGTTTCCAATCCACCATCACTACCAATTGAATGCTAAACAAGGAGCTTTGTGATGGCAGGGTGATCAATTAAATCCACAGGGTGTCAATTGAGGTCGATAAGTGGTGATGGGAGGCCCCACATAGTTGATATGTCATTTCCCACCATTTGGCTTTGTCCATGGGCATTTATGTGTTGTGGGGAACCACCTTCTTTTGTTTATACAGGGTAGCATGATTTTCGAGGCTTTTTCCACATGAGTCATGCAAACATCAAAGGGATGTTCCATGTGACTCGTGGGAAGAGTCCTGTGATGATTGGACCCCTTACTTGGTAGCCATAAATGGTCTACACAACTTACAATTGACTGTCGTACGAGTTATAGCTAATTTGTGATATTTCTAGCTATGCTCACTCGAATGTTGCAAAGGAGTGAAACTAGGATGATAATGGTTTCCCCCTAATGTGTGAGGTTAGAAGCATCCTGTATAGCCGAAATATATCATGTTTTCTTTAACCAAGTGTTGAGAGAGAGAGAGAGAGAGAGAGAGAGAGAGAGAGCTAAAGAAGGGAAATAATTACCCAAGAAGAGACGTGGAGACCACCAACAAAACAACCAAGAAGGAGGTGATCCAAATACACATCTATCTATACAAATGAGGCAAGTATTCTCGTACTCGTGAAACTGTCAAAGTACAATATGAGATCATGGAAAGAGAGCACAAATTTGAATACATTTGAAAAATGAATGTTGCTTTTGTCACAACTAGAGTTGAGGAACATACAACTTTTTTCCAGATATATGAATATAGCTTCAATGATTGAGAAAGAGACATGGTTGATATGTGAGGGAGCAATGGTTCCTAGAGGAGCTTAGAAGTGCACTAGAAGGATACCCACGAGAGTGTGGGATCCAAACATGTAAGGAGTTATTGGAAGGGTAGTTCCCTCTTGAGGGATTTGAATAATGTTGGAAAGAGCTCTACATGTATGGGGTCTTCAACTGATTTGGAACATTATCACTGCCAACCTACATTGAACAGAACATGTAAGGGGCGACTCCTGCTTTAAAGCTCCACAATAATACTGAAAAAGAGCCATGCATGTCTTGGTGGTTGTCCAATGGAGTTGATACATCAGAACCGATGTATGAATCATGACAATGTGAGAATGAATTGAATTTGAGCATGTGAAAAACCAATGGGTCAAAGAGCAATGATGACTCCCTGTCCAATTCGAGGCCTTCAATGTTTGATGTAAATGGGGGCCAAGGTACCGAAGCCTCTAAACCAACCCCTAAAATAAATGAACTAATGTTGACACGGGAAAGTTCACTAGAGATCAAGAATGATGAAGCCCTAGAAACCAAAACGAGGTGCAAGTCACGAAGTAACAAATGTAATCCATTGACACTTTGACATGGGAGACAAGCTAGCCAATGCAAAAAAGAATCGATACTTTTCTTGAATGAAGCAGAAATGACCACTGACTTGGGAAGTGAACATAAACCAAACTAGCAAAATGCAACCAAATGTTGAATTTAACAAATTAGAGGCGAGGAAGTGCAGAAGGTAGGTTGGAGACAATGAAGACAAGGACAAACTTAGGACATGAGGAGACTCACGGACCAAGATGACAAGTCAAATAGACGGTAGGTGCAAGGCTCATGAATCTTGACGATGAAGTTGTGTGGATTATTTGAGTGGGATGCAATGTACTCAGATATTCTATAAAAGGGATAGACATGGGTGACTCAATACCAACGCTCCGAACATGGGCAACAAGAAGTGTTGCCAAGAAAGAGATAAACAATGCAAATGAGTCCAAGAATTCATGTTTCCCCAATTTCTTGAATTTTTGGTGTTTTGTCATGTGTTTTTCTTTTTATCTTTTACCAAGAATAAAAGAATCCAGATACATTACAAGCAAGGAGACTAGTGCCCAAAATGTGACCAACAATTCTATCTTGCATGTGTGGAAATAATGATAATAGATGGTAGCAACTAGGGGTGGGTCTCCTTGGTGGGATAATGAATGGAGTAAAATGTAGATGGTCTATGGGTCATGGATGAGATGAGAGGTCATCAAAATGCCATGGAGTATTAG
>ML846207.1:19451-35915 GCA_009831015.1 Picea engelmannii
ACGGCCTTGGAGAGACTTGAACTCAAGACCTCTTACTTAATAACAAAAGAGAGACTTGAACTCAAGACCTCTTACTTAATAAGGCAAGTTTTAACCAAATGGTCTAGCAAAACATATTGTAATGTTTAGAAGGAGGATTGGGGGTGTTGTTGTTGTTGTTGTTATTATTGTTGTTGTTGTTGTTGTTGTTGTTGTTGTTGTTGAAGACGGCCTTGGAGAGCATGCTCCAAAAAAACTCTTTTCACACAAGAAAAAAAATTTCGCTTCTCGATGACAACAAGGGTTAGATCTCGGTTAGCTTACCCAGAAGATGCACCTTTTCCTATCTGTTTCTAATTTGCCGAGATCGCACAAGGCGAGGGGAAAAGAGCATATGCAGAACTAAAAGAGTAGCAGCCCAGAAATAAAAAATACAAACCGAAATAAAATCAAAACTTTGCAAAAATTTAAAAAAAATGTGTATTCAGACTTTATACCTCCGGATCTGAATGTAATGGTCATATCTTGGGCAAACGGAAACCTTTTCGAGTGAAACGAAAAATGTTCCTGAATGAAACGAGTGCTACGGACGCAACGGAACAGTCCTCTTAGCCCAAAAATGTACTAAAATGCCATAAAATGGAGATGAGGCAACTCGGCTTCATGATCTCGATCTACAACAAGAGTGGGTCTTCAAACAGGCTCTGATACCATGTTCGAAAACACAGGTATTCCAACAGAGGATGAACACCTTCAGTAACCACTCACATAACCAGATCAAAGATCAACACACTGATGTTTTCACATGGTAAAACCCCTACGGGGAAACATCCACGACCCCAGCCAACGCGGCCACTTGGAGCAGTTTATTAATGCAAAGAAAAAGATTATAGAGAGATTTTACAAAAGAGTTTCTCACAATCGATCATCGGAAAATGACCCTCCATGCTCTTTAAATAGAGATCATGGACCAATCGGGTGCTAAGCCACGGATCAATGGTCATTAAGATCGAGGAGAGTATGAACCGTCGGATCACTCTATGTCGGGAACATATCATGACCGTCGTATTTCCTAACTACAAATGCATACTAAAGAAACACACTTTTACCTAACGACATATTAGACCAAGTAGATCTTAACTAACTCCTAAGTGTCTAAATATCCTAACATGTTGAGTATTTGACCTTCGCTTCATTCAACTTCTCGTTTAAGTATGCAATTGGTCTATCGTCTTGGCTCAAGACCGCTCCAATTTCAAATCCACTCGCGTCACACTTGACCTGAAATGTCTTGCCGAAATCTGGAAAAACCAAAATTGGCTACTCTGTGATCTTCTTATTCAACAGATTGAAACTCTTCTCTGCTTCCTCTGTCCAATGAAAAGATTTTTGTCTTTTCTTCACCGTGTCCATCATCGGTGCACTAATCCCACTAAAATTTCGAATGAATTTCCTGTAGAAACTAGCTAAACCATGGAAGATTTGAACTTAAAACACACTTTTCGGCGATGGCCAATTCTTAATTGCATTCACCTTTTCCGTATCCATCTTCAACTCATTTGCAGAGATGACAAAACCCAAATAAATGAGTTATGTCCTCATAAATGTCGATTTCTTCATATTTATCAGCAATTTCTCTTGCTGTAATTTCTTCATCACTGCAGCTAAGTGCTTTAAGTGCTTTGCTTCAATTTTACTTAAAATCAATATATCGTCAAGATATACGATGACGAATTTTCCTATGAAATCCTTCAGGACTTCATTCATCAATCTCATGAAAGTACTAGCACATTTGTTAATCCAAATGGCATAATAAGCCATTCATACAACACTTCATTCGTCTTGAATGTTGTCTTCCAGTCATCACCTTCTCTCATACGAATATAATGATATCCACTTTTCAAATTAATCTTTGAAAAGAATCTTGCTCCACTCAAGCAATCCATCAAATCATCCATCCTTGGCAATGGAAATCTGTATCTGATGGTAATCTTGTTGATTTCCCTTGAGTCTGTACACATCCTCTAGCGTCCATCTTTCTTTGGGCTGAGCACTGTTGGAACAACGCAGGGACTCAAGCTTCCTCGAATCAATCCTTTGTCCATTAAATCTTGGACTTGTCTCTTGAATTCTTCATTCTCATGCGGCGTTAACCTGTATGCGGATGTGTTTGGTAAACTGGCTTCAGGTATAAGGCCAATATGATGACTTATACTCCTGATGGGTGGCAACGAACAAGGTAGTTTGTCCACTACTATATCAACGAACTCTCCCAGCAACTTATGGATTTCCTTTGGTAAATCATCCACTCTTGTACTGGTTAAAAAAATTCTAGGCTTCCTGACCACAATAAATTGTGTGTCTTCCTTCTTCTTAACCTCATTAAGAAGTTCCTTCCCACTCATGAGAAGTACAGTGTTGCTTACCTCTAGTTTCACTTCTTTATCCTTAATCAGCAGCAACATGTGTGTCCTCCCATTCTTCTCCAGGGTGTATGTGTTCTTTCTACCATCATGAATCACATTCCTGTCATATTGCCATGGTCTACCCAACAATATATGATAAACATCCATGGGAATGACATCACATAATATTTCGTCCTTATATCCTCCTATTTTAAATTCAACTAAAAACTGTTTAGTGAAATTTACCTGATGTCCTTTTTGTAGCCACGAAACTTTGTATGGGCTTGGATGTACGATAGTCTCCAGCTCCATCTTTTCTACCATCTCTGTAGAAACGAGATTGTCTGTGCCACCACTGTCCACTATGACTTTGCATACCATGTCCTTGGTCTTGCAAGCAGTTCGAAAAATTATGTTCCTTTTTGCTGGGTTCTCTGCCTCCTTCTCTGGAATTAAGAGAAATTTCCTCATCATCAATGATTTTCCTCCCTCAACGTCTTCTGCCTCAACATTCCATCCTTGAGCTTTGGCAATGTGAGTCTCACCACCTTCTTTCTTCTTATCTGGACACTCATAAGATTTATGTCCGATTTTCCCACAAACAAAACATTTCACTTCACCTCCTCAACCTCTAGCTTTAGGAAAAGTATTTCTATCGGCATACTGCCCTCTCTGTGAGATTCCTCCTCTCTCAGTTTGAGTTTGAGGTTTCTTCCCCTCTTCTTTAGATCTCTGAGTTTTGTCTTGGGTAATTGCTTTGCCTCTGGCTTGACTTCTGCCTCGGCCTCTTTGACCTTTCTTTCAACTCAACTTCTCTTTAGCTTTCAAAGCCATATGATAAGCATCCTCCACATTCCTAATGATCATCATGCTCATCTCGTCTTGAATGTCATATCACAGACCATTCATGTACCTGGAAACCTTTTCAAATGGCATATCGTAGACCATTCATGTACCTAGCAACCTTTTCATCATATCTCTCCCAATGACCTGCCCTGATGCTGATCTTGTGGAACTCTTCAGTGTATTCTTTTACTGACATCAACTTCTGTCTCAAATTTTGCATCCTCCGAAATAGAGTAATTTGATAGTCTTTGGGTATGAAATTGGCTTTCATCTTCGCAACCATTCTATCCCAAATCTTGATTTGTTTCTTGCCTTTACAGTTTCTGTCAGCCTACAGTTCATCCCACCATAAAGTTGCATGGCCTTTAAGTCTCGTGACAGTGTGCTTAACCTTCTTGTCTTCCTCGACATCCTCATAGTCGAAGTACTTATCCAGAGCCCTAATCCAGTCTAGAAGCTCTTCAACATCCAGGTTCCCTTCATACATGGGAATCTCCATTTTTTCCCTGGCACCTATCCTTGCAACAACCCTGAATAAGCATTCATCTGTAGCATCTTCGACTACGACTTCTTCTCCTTCGTGTCCAACTTCATTTTCACTATCGGCCTCGCTGATATCTCCAGCGTCGACTATGCGCCTATGTGTTGTCTCCATGGCATCAAGCCTAGCATGTAATTCGTGCATTTACCTCTCCACTGTCGGATCGGGAATTGGTCTATCTCTTCTTCTCGGAGGCATGACTGTAAATGGTTCTCTTTTCTCTACTACAGAAAGCAAAGAAATTGTTCTGCGCTCTTATATTTATCAGGTTACTCTTTCTCCTCTTGCTTCCTCCATCTGCAATATACAAATAGAGTCAAGCTCTGATACCACTTGACACAAACCCTGAACTCTAGGGCCAAGATCCACTTAGGATCATTATAAATCTACCCCTTGAGCCTGATTGACTCTTCAGTTCCTCTACAAGGAATCCCACACACACACACACACAACAACAGTGTATCCATAGGTCCTTATGAGTATGCCTGTGTGATCAAAAGATAAAGCATCACTCGAAATCTCCTGACCTTAATAGTATGGTCGCTCCCTCTTTCAAAACATGACTTTTCTTTTCTTTTCGGGATTTCGGGTTTCACGATTTCATGAATCCTATTGTTGAGTTTCTTATCTCTTCAACCTCTAAAACCCGAAATGTCGAAATGCCAAAATCTTCAATTCTGTCCTCCTTCACAATTGTATCGCGTTTTGTGACTTCCTAAGTTCCAGTACAAAGAACCCCGACCTCTTGTCCTCACAACTTCCAAAATGTTGAACCCCGATGCGTTCAGCAAATGATGGCTCCCCAACGAGACTTTTCACGATTTTGGTACTTCGGACTTCGCGATTTTGTGAATCCGAATGCAAAACTTCTGGCTTTTCGACCTCTGAAACCCTGAAACAGTCACCAAGGTTTGACTTCACTTATTTATGAGGACACACCACCTGTCCACTCCACTATATTCTATCTCCGATGTGGACTCTTACCACCTATCACCTTTCCCAGCTTTCGGGACTTAGATAACCCTTTGATAGCCCACGTTATTTCGGGCCTCCGGGTACTCGGAGTTCAAAACTCTTGATCCCAAAACACATATCACCACAATCCCTGAATTTCCGAACCCCAAAACACCAAACTGTTGAAACGCAGTTTGACAAATATTTCACGTTTCGCGACTTCGGGGATTCTGATGTGAAGTGTCTCAAATCCTTGTTGACGAGAATTCTGAAACCCTGATCCCTAAAATACCGAAATTCCACTTCAAGGATATTTCGGGTTTCAAAACTCTAGGATTTTCAATACAAAGGCCCCTGGCTCCTTGTCATTAGGATTTCCAGTATTCCAAATCCTGAATTACTGAGATCCCGAAATTCCATGCTTAAAAATCCTTTTCGTCGATTTGAGAGTTAGAGTGACCAAGGATTTTGGCTTGTACTCCGAACTTACAAACTCTGAATCCCCAAAATGATTGGACGACTCACAACAGGTCATGATCAATGGTCCATGTTAATTCCTGATACCAAAGTGATAGGTTTGTCCAACCCTTATCCACTTTGCAACTGTTCTGGATCCTACGGTCCTTGTGACTTCGGGAATTCTCCTCAGAGAATTCTGACCCCTCGTTTCCTCCTTGACGACTCCTGCGAAATAAACTAGTGTTCTTCCATTGGAACTTAGCTTCTGTGTGGCGTCTTCAATCCCCATCTTCCTTTGAGTACCTTCAAAGGTGTTGACCCTCCTGAGCTTTTACTTGCAAATTCAAGCCTCGAAAAAGGGCCTCTGCTCGCACTCCTTGCGGAAGACCTTCAAATACTTCTGTGTATTTGAACTCTCGACTCTGTGCACCTTCTGCGACATCACTCTTTCTCTCTTCCACCTTAGTTAATAACTCCTAAGGACTCAGCTAGCCTGTGCATGCCTTGCATGACTTATGTGCTTCACTTGTACTTCTGCTGGAATGAGAACAACGATATCCCTCCTGAGCTTCAAAGATAAACTCTGAACCTTTGTCATTGCACTCCTTGCAAGAAATTCTTTCTCAGGAAGACAAATAATTGAAACTCATTCTCTTTCTTCTCTCAGACTTCAAACATTCAATACGAAATCATACATTCAACACAAAATAAAAACAAAGGCATAAACAAAGAGAATAAACAACTATAAGCATACCATTCACCATGTGTAAACAAAAAACATCATAACACCATGAATTCTGATTCAAAGCTTCATATATTAATTCAAATCTCTTGTACATGGACTTCTTCTCTACAGCTCTCTACTACAACTCTCTCTTCTTCTCTATGCTAGTGTGTTAATGATCTAATGATACAAGAATGAGGGTGTCTATATCCGTTTTCCCTCCTATACTCTAAAACTGTCTAATCTATCATTCATATCTACCTACTTTCATTAAATGGCTTAAATGCCTTAATGCAAAAGACGGATGGAAGAATTTCCCCGTGTTCGTTTACAATCTCCAAAGTATAAATGTGAGTACGTTCCTCTAAACTATTACATTAATGACTTTGTTTCAAAATTCAAAACGGGTCTTTATGAAAATGTGCTCTCTTTTTTCCCCCGCACGTCCAATTGCTCCTTGGGCTTGGTCGCGTGCTTTTGGCTTTGCATGATGCTCCTGCATCACCATGGGAAAAGGAATTGGAGATGCTGGAGGATTGGTTGAACAATCCAGAACCAGAAGATGGCTTCCAGGGGACAGTCATGCAAATTCCAGGAGAATAGAATTCAACATAAGTGATAAAAAATTTCAGCCAAAGAGATGAAAAAAGTATGACTGCAGTGTTGAAGCATGCAACAAAAGATGAAGCAGGGTACTAGCATGAGGAGCAGCTGGAGGGAGTTGGAGATGAACCAGTAAGAGAACTGGCATAAGCAAATCTGTCAGAGGAAGAAACTGAGCAACAACTCAGTGATGAGAATGCAGAACTAAAGTCTACAGTAGGGAGGCAAGCTAAGTCCATGAGAGATGGAAAAAAAACAAGGGAGATCAATTTGATCTACCCATTGACAAGGAGAAGAAGCAGTAGCAGCAAAGTAGGGGAGCAGGAGAACAACTCCAAAGGAGAGTTTGGGATCCAAGAGGATTTCAAAAGAGCTGGGAATCTCATGAGCAGGAGATCATGAATTTTTCACAGCAGTGGATTATGATACAGGAGAATCGATCCACCTTAGCAACACGCCAGCTAGACAACACATCCAAGAGCATTCAAGGAGGGGAGAGGCACCAACCCTCTCATTTTTCCCTCATTTTCAAATTTAAAAAATTGTAATTTAATGCAATTAATTGTTTGTAAGGATAGAAGATCCAAATCCATGTCGTCATGTGGGAAATATTTGGTGTCGCATTTAATGGTTGATAGGCTGATAGAGATCTAGATCCGATCCAGACTAGACAACCATTGAATGTAAATTCATTGTAATTAATGAGAGTAGGTAGATGGAGGGAGAGCTCGAGAAGCCCCTCTTTTGTAAAAGATATTTGTATATATATTCATTAGATTATATGAGAGGAGATTAGAACATATTAGAGAGAGTAAGAAAGGAAGTTGAGAGGAGAATATATAGCCGAGACTCTGTTGCAGTCTGAGCTTCTGTACACATTGTAAACAAACATTCTGAGATTAATACAAAAAGAACAGTTTTCCTGCATATGAGTTTCTATGTGTTTATATGTGTATTTGAAGAATGTCATTTGTGTGTTCATTTATGCTGTAGATGTATGTGTTAGATTCCATCTGCAAGGATAGATAGAATTCTCTATCTGTGAGTTTGTTAAATTGTTTATGGATTCTTTAGGCTGTGCAAGGAGTGCACAACAGAATGTTGGTAGTTCAGTAGCCAATGCAAAGAGTGCGCATCTAAATCTCGAATCGAGTTCAAAGGATAACTTGCCAGGAGGGCACACCAAGATAGTTTGCAAAATCGGGAGGAGCCTTAAGGTTACATAACACCTTGGAGGAGAAATATTGTGCATAAGAATAACGGAAAAAGAAGAAATGTTGAAGGTTCTGTAGAGCTCTGCCAACAGGGCATCGAGCAAGTGCAGGGCATGCACAAAGTGAACTCTGTTTCAAGTTCAAAGATAAGAGAAGTGTCAAGGAGAAGAAATTTATAGATTTGTTGAACACTCTATAAGCTCAACAAGAAGTTCTTGAGAAGAAGGTCTACAAGAGGGCACATATATCCCTTCGAGGAATAAAATGGACAAATACCTTTGAGGTCCGAGCAGTTGAAGCTCAACTTTCAAGGTGAAACAAAGTTGCTAAACACTCTGGAGGAAGACCTATGCCAGGAGTGCACCAGGCCAACACTCAGATAGAGTGTTGAAAGATAGCCACCAGAAGGCCAGTCAAAGTGCAAGGAGGGCGTATAAGCGCACACTTGATTCAAGTGCGAAAGTTCAGGAGGTCAAGCGCAGAACATGCCAGGAGGGCACCCGAAAGTATTTTGAAAGGACGCAGAAGGGAAGAATCCCTTGGGAGACTGGGAAAGTTTGAGAAGCTCAGAAAATATAGTGCAAAAGGTGCACAAGAGTCATACTTATTCCAAGTCCCAAAGCTCAGGAGAAATAGTGAAAATTTGCATGCAAAGCGCAAGTGTGCGCCTAGTTCGAGGTTAATTTCATTTCCAAAGCTCATGAGAGATAGTGTTTTTAGAAACGCAGACAAGACCCAAAGTAACTGAGCTCGTAGAAGAAGCAAAGGTCAAAGCCTTTGACACTTATGAATTATTCCAAGTCGAGAGAAAGCGCAAGATCAAGAGGAGGAGCGATAGCTACTGTTAGATCAGATGCAAGGAGGAGATATGAACCGTCGAAGTTCACGACCAAACACCCAGTAGAACGTGTAGGAGGAGGAACAAATATCATCCGTCAGATCTGAGCACATGTACCAAATGTATTTTGATCTAGAGGTAAGTGCACTAGGTCTAAACCTTTTGGAAGTGCGCAGGAGAAGTGGACTTACGAAGTACCAAAGTGCCGAAGGTAGTTGGAACCGTCCATCATCAAGGTTGATAGGTGGAAGGAGATTTGAGAGTTCGAGGACTTGGACCTCAGAATATTTGAAAAGAGAAGAGTGTAATACTCCCGAACTCTAAAGAGCGGGGTTTCTCCTAGCCGTTGGTGCTGAGAATGACATGTGGCAACAGATAAGTAGATTCCTAGAATCGTGAATTGGAAGAAATGCGTCAAGAAGTTAGCAAATATCGCGAAGCACGAAGAAGATATTAGCCATTGGTTGAGGATTATTGAGAACCGTTGATATGATCTGAGGATTTCATGGATTTAGACTTTAGGAAAATCGGGAAAAAGGGAGAAAGCAGTTCGAAAAATTTCTGAAGTGTGGGGTTACAAAGGGAGTTGGCCCACGATCATAGTCCATGGTCACGTGAAGGAAGGGGCTTAGCCAAAGAAGAGATAGAACCCGTTTGGCGTCAAGATTTAGAAAGCACTAAGGAGAGGGTTCACGGTCACCATACAACCTGTGCTAAAAAAGGGAAGGACTTGTGACAGAGTTTTCGGGTTCCAAGAGGAATCTAAGGAGTCGCTCCGACTCAGACATTGAACGATCCAAGATTGGGAGGTCAAGTAGCCCCTTTGGAGGAGGGGTGGGGTTTGCATTAGTTGGAGTATATTTGACAGAAGGATTTTTCTCAATGAGGAATAGTGTTATTTCTGAAGAGGAGGTCAATTTTCAAGAACACTGTATTGGGAATTTGTGGGTAGTGTAGTCGCATGGGCCTTGGAAAAACAAACTTGCAGGAGCTTACAAAACTCCATTATGCTGCTCGGTTTGGATTGTATGCCCCTAGAGAAAATTGGCCACATGTCCTTGAATGGCTTGAGGAGGTGAGTTGTAACTAATGATAAAACTCAAACCATGATTCAGATGGTAGAACCATCAGTTTCATTGGATCCAGAGCATCAAGTTTCAACTAGTGGGGCCCCTTCGCTATCGTTATGTCGACCGAAAAACTGTTTGTTGGAGTATCTTTGGCACTAGGGTTTTGCTCAATGAGGCATAATACAATTTATGAAGAGGAGGTGGATTTTCAAGAACACTTTTTTGGGAATTTTTGTGGGTTATGTAGTCACGTGGGCCTTGTCCAAACAGACTTACAGGAGCTTACAAAACTCTCTTATGCTGCTTGGTTTGGATTTTATGGCCCTAGACCAAATTGGCCACATGTATTTGAATAACTTAATGAGGCAAGTTGCAATTCACAATAAAACTCAAACTGAGGCTTGGATGGATGAATAGTCAGTTTCATTGCATCCAAAGCACTAGGTTTCAACTGGTGGGGCCCCTCTGCTATCATTTTGTTGACCGAAAAACTATTTGTTGGAGTATCTCTGACACTAGTGTTTTTCTCAATAAAGCATAATGAAATTTATGAAGGGGAGGTATATTTTCAAGAAAATGGTTTCGGGAATTTTTGGCCAAACAGACTTGCGGGAGTTTACAAAACTTCGTTATGCTGCTCGGTTTGGATTTTGTGCCCCTGGATCAAATTGGCCACATGTTCTTAAATGGCTTGAGGAGACGAGTTGCAACTCGTGATAAAAATAAAACCATGACTCAAATGGATGAACTGTCATTTTCATTAGATCTGGAGCATTGAGTTTCATCTGGTGGGGCCCCTCTAATATCATTTTGTCAATTGAAAAACCATTTGTTGGAGTATCTATGACACTAGGGTTTTTCTCAATGAGGCATAATGCAATTTCCGAAGAGTTCGATTTTCAAGAACACTATGTCGGGCATTTGTGGGTAGTGTAGTTGTGTGGGCCTTGGCCAAGTATACTTACAGGAGCTTACATATCTTTTTTATGGTTTTCCCCTGGACCAAATTGGCCACATGCCCTTGAATAGATTGAGGAGGTGAGTTTCAACTCATGATAAAACTCAAACCGAGACTCAGATGGATGAACCGTCAGTTGCATTGCATCCAGAGCACCAGATTTCAGCTAGTGGGGCCCCTTTGCTATTAGTTTTTCAACCAAAAACCCGTTAGTTGGAGTATATCCGACACTAGGGTTTTGTTGAATGAGGCATAGTGCAATTTATGAAGAGGAGGTCGATTTTCAAGAACACTGTGTTGGGAATTTGTGGGTAGTGTAGTCACGTGGGCCTTGGCCAAACAAAGTTGTGGGAGATTACGAAACTCCATTATGTTGCTCGATTTGGATTTTATGCCCCAAGAACAAATTGGACACATGTCCCTAAATGTCTTGAGGAGGCAAGTTACAACTCATGATAAAAATCAAACCGAGACTCAGATGGATATGAAGCACCTGATTTTAGATAGTGGGGCCCCTTTGCTATCATTCCGTCGAACAAAAAACTGTTTGTTGGAGTATCTCAGGGACTAATGTTTTTCTTAGTTCTTATTAGATATGTTTGACTATTTAACAACTTGTTAGGCTATACATGGCATGACAGGTGAAGGCATGGCAAGGCAAGGCAAGTGAAGGCATGGAAAGGCATGGCATGGCATGGCAAGTGAAGGCATGGAAAGACATGACAAGGCAAGGCATGGAAAGGAAAGTGAAGGCAAAGCAAGGCAAGACATGGCAAGTCAAGGCGTGGCATGACATGACAAGGCATGGTATGTCATGGTAAGAAAATGCATGGCAAGGAAAGTGAAGGCATGGCATGGTAATTCATGGAAAGGCAAGTGAAGGAAAGGCAAGGCAAGGTATGACAAGGTAAGTGAAGGTAAGACAAGGCAAGGGAAGGGAAGGGAAGGGAAGGCAAAGCATGGCAAGTGAAGGCAAGGAATGCCAATGCATGGCAAGTGAAGGAAAGGAATGACAAGGAATGGAAAGTGAAGGACAGGAATGGAAAGGCATGGAAAGGAAAGGCATGACAAGGCATGGAAAGGAAAAGCATGGAAATGAAAGTGAAGGCATGGCAAGGAATGACAAGGAATGGAAAGTGAAGGCATGGAAAGGCATGGCATGGCAAGGGATGGAAAGGCCTGAAAATTGAAGGAAAGGAATGGAAAGGCATGGAAAGGAAAGACAAGTGAAGGCATGGAATGACAAGGCATGGAAAGTGAAGGCATGGCAAGAAATGGCATGGCATGACAAGTGAAGGAATGGCATGACAAGGCAAGGCATGGCATGACATGAATATGTATGGTACAGTATGCCTTGCCTTGCCATGCCATGGTATGATATGGTATGGTATGGTATGGTATGTGTTGCCTTGCCTTTCCATGCTATGGTATGGTATGGTATACCTTTCAATGCCACGCCTTTCCATACCATGCCTTGCAATGCCATGTGTTGCATTCACTTTCCATGCCTTGTATTTCCATACCATGCCTTTCCATGCCATGCCTTTTCTTTCCTTGCCATATCATGCCTTTCCATGCCATACCATGCATTCCCTTTCCATTCCATGTCTTTCTTTTGCATGCCATGCTATGCCATGCCTTGCATTTCCATGCCATGCATTTCCATACGATGCCTTGCCTTTCCATGCCTATCCATGCCTTTCCATGACATGCATTTCCATACCATTCCTTGTCATGCCATGCCTTTCCATACCATGCCTTGCCATTCCATTCCATGCCTTTTGTTTCCTTCACTTTCCATGGAATTCCATGCCATGCCTTGCCTAAATGAACAAGTTTAATATGCAAATGAACAAGTTTAATACATAAATGAACAATTTTAATACATAAATATTACTTGTACTAAATGAAAAATTTTAATACATAAAATTACAATCAAAGGATTCATTAAGCATGTAATTCTACACCTTGTTATCCCATATATCTTAGATAAAAATACTTGCATGAGAATTTCAACGACATAACATAAGCTCTCTTTATTCATATATCTAAGGTATCTTCATAGTTTTCAAACATGGATTATCATAATTAATAACATTCACTTATACCTACACCTACATCTAGACATAGACCTAGAGTTAGACCTTGCCTTTCCTTGCAATGTCATGCCATGCTTAGCCTTGTCATGTCTTGCCTTCGATTGCCTTACCTTGCTTGGCTTTGCATTTCCTTGCCTTTCCTTTCATTTCCATACCAACATGTCCTTGGATGGATTGAGGAGGAAAGTTGCAACTCATGATAAAACTCAAACTGGGACTTGGATGGGAGAATTGTCAATTGCATTGGATCCAGAGCACTAGATTTCAGCTAGTGGGGCCCCTATACTATCATTCTGTTGACCAAAAAATCATTTGTTGGAGTATCTCTGGCACTAGTATTTTTATCAATGAGGCATAGTGCAAGTTCTATAGAGGAGTTCGATTTTGAAGAACAATGTGTCGGGAATTTGTGGGTAGTATAGTCATGTGGGAGTTGGAAAAATAGACTTGCGGGAGCTTACAAAACTCCACTATGCTACTCGGTTTGGATTTTATGCCCCCGAAACAAATTGTTCACACATTGTCCCTGAATGGATTGAAGAGGCGAGTTGCAACATGTGGTAAAACTCAAACTAGGACTCAGATGGATAATTCATCAGTTGCATTGTATCTAGAGCACCGCGTTTCATATAGTGGAGCCCATCCGCTATCATTCAGGCGACCGAAAAACCATTTTTTGGAGTATCTTCGCCACTAGTGTTTTGCTCAATGAGGCATAGTGCAATTTCTGAAGAGGAAGTCGATTTTCAAGAACACTGTGTCAGGCGTTTTGGGGTAGTGTAGTCATGTGGGACTTGGCCAAACAGACTTGCGAGAGCTTACAAAACTTCATTATGCTGCTCGATTTGTATTTTATGCCCCCAGATCAACTTGGCCACATGTCCTTGAATGGCTTGAGGAGGCGAGTTGCAACTGGTGATAAAAATCAAACCATGACTCAAATGAATGAACCATCAATTGCATTGGATCCATAGCACCAGGTTTCAGCTAGTGGGACCCATATGCTTATTGGGCTCCAGTTTTTTCATATTTACGCTACACAAATACATTCATCATTACACATTCTGTTCCGGATTTTATGAGAAGAACGAAATGAATACAAATTATTAACATGTGCTTAACATAAAATAACAGAGATACAATAAAATTGGTTTTCTATTCAATAAAGAAATAAGCTAAAACTGTAAAATGCAGCGGAAACAAGCTTGCTGGAATGGTGGTGGCTTATCTCTGAGAAGAGATGTGACGGTTGCGCACATTTTCCAAAAGAAGATTACAATGAGGCTCTAAATACATTTTTACAATAAACAAGAATGACAAAACCCTAGACATCCAAAAACCTAACCCTAGTAGATGAAGTGCCAAAAGTCATGTGGGCCCCGTTTGGGTAAGTTAGTACATCAAATTCCTGGGGTTGTAACTTTTGCATACGATCTTCGTTTTAGGCGTGTGATAGCCCATTGGAAAGGCATTGTCGAGTAGATTAATTTTGGGGTCTCAATCACTCCTTCAGCTATCATTGAGAATCTTGATCTCGAAAAACCTTCATTTAGGCCCTCAAAATGGCCTCGGAAGTTAAACCTGCTAAAAATAGTAAATTGCCAAAATTGTCAGAAAATTGTTTTGAGACAATTGGAAAAGGTGGGTGGAAACTGATATCCATATGGATCAATCCTCCCTCCTTAGCAAGAAATGGTCTCCATTGCATTCCCCCATCAAATGAGGAAATGTCTGTTGAATTTGGCCCCATGTGAGCCACTTTTCTTGGTGCGGGAGTTGCCCTGCTTTGACGACTCGATAAAGCTGGATCCTTTGTTGTTGAGTTCCCTTGATATGTGTATCCACAATATGATTATTGGATGCATATTATATGCATTCAGGGTTGAGCTCTGTGGGTGTCAGTTGTTCTGCTACTTCTGAGGTATCCAATAATGGTGGGAAATAAGGGCGAAGGAGATCCACGTTGAGCACTGGGTGCAGGCCAAGGAAAGGAGGAATGTTGAGCTCAAAATCATTATCCCCCACGGCCTTGGTGATGGTGTATGACTCATAACGGAGTGGGCGAAGCTTCCGATGGGGTCCTGTAAGGCGTTCTTTCTGTAAGTGCAAACAAACTTTGTCGCCCACCTAAAACTTATGTAGCACCCGATGTTGATCATGGCATTGTTTGTACTTGTCATTGAACTTTTGTAGGATATCCTGAACCTATTGGCAGATGTTTTGGATCCACTCAATGAACTGGGTAGATTTGTCAGCTTCTGTTGGAGCAGGAGATGAGTCGGTTGAGGTGACCTTAAGGGGAAGTGCAATATCTATGGGACCCAATGGTTGGAATCCCAACCCCACCTGAAAGGGGTTGTGGTCGGTTGAGCTATGCAAAGCTCGGTTGTAGCTATGATGGACATAGGGAAGGCTCTCATCCCATGTGCAAGAGTTCTTTGAATTATAGATGCGACGGATATGCATAATAATTCGATTTACAACCTCAGTTTGGCCATTTGTCTGGGGGTGGAAGGTCGTGGATTTGGTGAGCTTGGTGTCCAGCAGTGACCAGAGGCTCGACTAGAATGTGTTGAGAAATCGAATATCCCAATATGAGACAATGGTTTGTGGGATTCCAAAATGTACACAGGCTCGTTCAAAGAAGAGCTTGGTAGTGGCCTCTACTGTGATGCTCTTCTTCCAGGCAACCAGAATCGCCATCTTAGAAAAGCGATCAACAACCACATAAACACAATCATTTCCCTGCTTCATGGATGGGAGGCCCGACATGTAGTCCATTGAAATGGATTCCCATGGCCTGTCAGGAGTAGGAAGAGGGGTGTACAAGCCCTGTTTCTTAGTGGTTGGTTTGGCAATAGCGCAGGCAATGCATGACCTGATATACTTGTTGACCTCTTGTCAAAGTTTTGGCTAGTAGAAATGTTTCTATAGCATTGTCAATGTCTTTTCAATGCCGAAGTGTCTTTCCACCCGACTGTAGTGGGATTACCGGATTAGCTTTGCTCGCTCACTTGATGGAACACAGATATGTCCCAGATGACACAACAACCCATCCTGAAGATGGAAATTATTGACAACTGTGTTTGCACCCAACATTTGGTAGGTGGTGGCGAAGTTAGGGTCTGTCTCATAGAGTTGAGGCCATCTATATGTCTCATGGCCGCAAGATTCTAGCACCGTGGTGAGTGTCGCGAATGGCGGTCTGCTGAGGCAATCATCGACGTGATTCGTGCTTCCTGTTTTATATTTGATGTTGAGGTGGAATTTCTACAAGTATGTGGACCACTTTTGATGGAAGTCATTCTGCAATTTTCTCTGTGTCTGCAAGAACTGCAGTGCCTTATGATCAGTGTGGATGACTGTCTCCTTCCCAAGAATGTAATGTCTCCACTGGCGGCATGCTTGCACAATGGATTACTTTTCTTTGTTGTAAGTAGGGTACTTACGGACAATATCTGACAGTGTCTCACTATGATAGGCCATGGGGTGGTCGTGATGAGTGAGAACAATGCCCACAACATAGTCTGAAGCATCTGTCTCAATCTCAAAGGGATGTTGCAGGTCTGGTAGTGAAAGTACTGGGCTAAGCACAAGCGCTACTTCAAATCATCAAACACTTGTTTTAGCAATATTTCATTGATTTTTATTTAAATACTTACACATTAACAACTTTGTTTTAGCATTATTTCATTGATTTTTATTTACACATTTCTTCTACATCTTCTCAATGATAAATCTAATAACATGATGAAATAAGTAGTAGGCTAACTT
>WSFP011347574.1:0-35915 GCA_009831015.1 Picea engelmannii
TTATGTGGTAAAAATGTATGGTTTTGATTTGTTGATTATTGTTATAAACCTCTAATGAATCTACGACGAAAATAGATTAATTCTTTAGTACATATGGGGTCAATATAATTTGATGATATTTGTACCATAAGAATATATAATTCTAATATTAATGTACTTATATTGCTTCAATGGATTTTGTTGTAAATACAGGAAATCCCAATGCCAGCACCTAAAGAGAGTTAAAGGATGCTTGTTGGGTTAAGGGTTACATGGGAGGTACAGGTCGGTACTGATGGGAAATATTATTTCCCTTGCAATTAATGTAGGGGCTTGAAAATAAGAAGAATTGTAAGGAAAACAAGTGAAATACATTGTTTTACGTATGGGCATTGTGAACGGGGAAATACGTTTCATCCCATGGTAAATTATTCATTATATATGTCTTTGTATCGATTCTGTTTATAAATTTTTTTTTTTTTTTAATATATTTTTATATACACTAATGTTATTGATTGTTTGTAATTGTAAAGATAAATCCTCCTAGGTGTTTGAAGTAGTAGTAGAAATACTATTGTACAGGATGTGGAAGACAGTATGAATATTGAAGATCACATCAATCCGATGGAAAAAGATGACACCAATAATATTGTTGAGCTGGATGATGAGACAAATATATTCATCCAGGACATCTTTTCTCCTATTGATGAGGAAAACAATGATGATGTTTATGATGTAGCTCTGCTTGAGAAGGAAGAACAACCCCTTTATGAAGGCTCAAGAAAAAATATTCTCTCTGCTATAATTTTGTTGGTGAACTTGAAGGTATTGAATGTTTTTTCAAACACTTGTCTCACATAGATCCCAAGGTACATAATATAATTCATAACATATTATACGTAAATGTCAACTTTATTTTTCTCTATTTTAGTTTCAATTAATGTGTAAATTAAGGATGCAATATTTTTTATTACTATTATTTACATTAACTATTTTTTTTTATGTCAAGTAGATTGTTAGGTGAATTTTCTTACGACCATCAAAATATTCACCTCGCACATACTGAGAGAAGTGTGCCATTATGAAAGATATTGGAATGGAGTATCAAGCTATTGATGCATGTCCTAATGATCATATTATATATTATGGACACTATGCATTGGAAACAAAATGCCTACAATGTCAAATTAGTATATATTGAACCAATCAAGTAAAAAAAAGGTGCCTCACAAGGTTCTTTGTCATATTCTGATAATTACACATTTGCAATGATTTTTTAGGTGCCAAAGCATTGCACAGTTTATGGATTACCATGCATGACACGGAAGTGAAGATGATGTTCTTTGAATGCCTGCAAATGGTTCTACATTTAGGAACATCGAGGAAATATGACCAATTTTTAAAGAAGAACCTCGTAATGTTAGGCTTCCATTGGTAGTTGACGGTGTCCTCATGCCATGTATCATATTTAAGAAGCATGCATCATATTTGGTGAGCTCATGTCATTTTTCTCATTGTGTCCTATTTTTGTTATAAACAATAACCTTCCTCATATGTCAATAAAGAGGGAGCACACAATGTTGACAATGAGTGTTCAAGGTATTTGTTTACAAAATTGGTTTGAATGTTGTGTTTCATTTGTCTTATTCGTTGCATAATTACTTATATATATACAAGGTAATAATTATGTGTACTTTCACCCAATTAGTTAAGTACCAAGTAAAATATATAAATGTATATATTGGGCCTCTTGTCGATGAGATACTAAAGTTATGGGATGACATCACTATGTATGTCATTTCTAGACCAATAGGGAAAAAACAGTTTCAATTCCATATAATACTTACATGGACAATTCATGATGCCCCAGGGATAACTAATTTTTATGGTATGTAACATACTTGTGCACTTTAATAGTATATAATTTTATGAAAATATTATGCATTCTTCTTAAATATCAATTCTTCATTATATAAATAATACTGACATTAATCCATATAATCTTGTAGGTATTCAAACAAAGGGTAAATTTGCATGTCCAATTTGTGGTCCTAGGATGCAATCACGTCATTCAAGAATTCTAGTAAAGGAGGTATTTGATCAGTATAGGCACTTCCTCCCTAAGAACCATAGGTATCAAACTACATAAAAACTTCTTTTCAATTTGAAAGAAGAAACTGGAATAAAACCACGAAGAATGACACCTCACCTATGGAAGTTGGAATATAATAGAAATTGTCATGGAAAGCATTTAGTCTATGTGTCTGCATATATATTAATGTTTTACAATTTTAATTTGTATTGAATTCTATTTATTATATCTAACAATTATTTTTGTAATCTCATTAATTATTTTTCATAAATGTCATCAAGGCATTAATGGGCTTCCACGAGGAATGAAAAATTACCCTATACAATTCAATAGGTTTCCCTACTATGAGAACCTACAAATATCTCATTTGTTTGATATAATGCATATAGAGAAGAATGTGATAGAAGCATTGTGGAGAATAGTAGATGGAATGAGTGACAAAGAAAAAAATGTCAAAATTTGTATTGATGTTCAGGAAGCCAATCATGCACTGCAAAATGTGATTTATTCAAATAGCAATGGAGTAAACCGAAATAGTATTACATGTTTACATAGTAGGAAAGCAATGTTGTAAAAGATGTCATTCAGAAAATTAAATTTCCTATAGGATTTGCTTCAAACATAAAGAATATATTAATGAAGAAAGGTGAATTTGGTGGGGTGAAAACTCATGACTGACATACCTTCATCAAGATAATTATTTTGGATGTATATTTCTATATTGGTAAATACACAACTTTTTAGTATTATAATATGGTTTTATTTTCCTAAAAATTAATGATCCCTTTCTTGTTATAGTATGTTCTACCTCTATCTCTACTTGAAAACTTTGACAACAATGCAAAACAAGTTATATATGATCTTGGAAAGTACATGAGGTAAATATTAATGATTTATATGAAAAATCCTTGCTACTCAACTTGTTGACATTTGTTTTACTTTCAATGTATATACTATGTTGTTGTTGAAACCTATGATCTGATTTGTTATATCATATGTAGGTAGTTTTCATATAAATAAATACATAAAGAATATATAAAATATTGGAGGAGAGAAATTCCTTGATTAATGTGCGGATGAAAAAGTATCTACCTTTGGCATTTTTCAATGCACAATAACACCACCTCATACACCAAGTTGATGAGATTGAAATGTGTGGACTCGTACACACAAGGTCAATGCTTATGGTGGAGAGGCACTTGAAGTCATTGAATGCTTTCGTTAGACAGAGAGAATGTCCTGAGGATCTATGGTGGAGGGATCTATGGTATATCAATCCTTTGTGTATATTAGTCAGTATCTTCCTAAATTAGCAACAAAAATCATGAAGGTGCCTAAGATTTGGGATCTCAATTCCATTAACAAATTTGAAAGGGAGTTCTTGGTCGAGAAAGGTAGAATGAGGAAAGTGAAAGGTAATTAGATGGTAGAGATCTATAATACTTTGCATTAATATTTATTATTTCTATATGGTACTTATTTACGTTTTATTTAGATTCCATGATCAATTATTATTTAATCTTTACTCTAATTACTATTTTTTAATCTTTTTTTCATACAGTTGGTCGAGAGTGGGATGCACTACATTTATACATCATAAAAAATCTTGATTGGATGAAAGTTTGGATAGATTGGTGTAACATACAATGTAATGGTAGGTTGTCATGGGAAGGGGTGGCTACTTTGCTTAAAGAAGCTCATCGTAATCAAGATACTGATCTTACTCAGAGGAAAATTGATTTAGCATATGGTTTAAAAGATAAACATGCAAACATATTATTCCCTCACATCATGTTTTAGTTATTTTCCATTCTATTAATCTAGTTCATGGCATGTTTCTTTTATAAATCTTTACTAAGTCTAAATATCATGTTTATTCAATGAAAAATATGCATTTTTTTACGTGTGGGGCATATTGCAGTTGAAACACCACAAGGCTATGTGGTGCAATGGCCATAAATTTCACATCAAAAGGTTGGATGATAAGAAGGAAACCTATGATTCTGAGATAAATAAATTATTTCAGGTCATTAGTGTTTCCTCTAGAAGTGACAAACATCCTACAATATCATAAAATAAATACTATAGGTATTTGAATGCTATAATCGAGCGTGACTTTAATTCCTTTAAGTTAGTTCTGTTCAAGGTCAAATGGTACAAGTTACAGATGAATGAATGTGATATCAAAAGAACTGTTATTGAACATGCCAATGGATTTACCATGGTTAATATAAGAACTTTTGAGCCAGGAACAAAAAATATGCTCTTCCAAGCTAATGTGAGTAGGTATTTTATTCATAGGTTCCAGGTAAAGCAGGTTGGTTGTACATTGTTATATATGATCCAAGAGGAAGGCTTGTAAAGTATAATGTACCAAAAGATCAAGATGATATTGAAGAAGAAGAATATGTAGAGGAGCATGAGGTAGATATACCGTCAGATGAAGAAGTTGAGCTAGATGTAGATGACAATGTTCTCGACGATCATATTGACGATGATACTATTGAAAATTAATTTGATGATGACAATGTTGATATGGCCAATCCTTTCAACGTCGATTCAAAACCAGATGATTCGGATGTAGACTTGGATGTAGACTTATATGATCAATGATTGTGCAAAAATGATGAAATGTAGAAGTTATGTGATCGTTATATCTTTTGTATTATTTATTCGCTTTAAAGTATTCATTTATATGGGTTAATAATCATTGTCTTCATCATGATTTTAATCATCATAATAAACATTTCCATCGTCCTCCTCCTCCTCCTAATCATCATCATCATTTTCATCATTGTCATCATCATGATAATCATCGTCATCGTCATGGTTATCATCATCTTTGTCATCATGATTGTTGCAGTCATCATCATCATCATCGACATCGCCATAGTCATCATTATCATCATCATCATCATTTTCGCAGTCATCATCATCATCATCATCATTTTCGCAGTCATCATCATCATAATCATCATCATCATCATCATCATCATCAACAACAACATCATCATTGTCATCATCATAATCATCATCATCATCATCATCATCATGATCGTCATTGTCATCATCATCATGATTGTCATGGTCATCATCGTCATTGTCATCATCATTGTCACGATTTTCATCATCATCATCATTGTCATATTCATGGTCATCATCATCGTCATCTTCATGGCCATCATCATCATTGTCACAGTCGTCATCTTCATAATCATTTTCATTTCCATGGTCATCATCATTATTATTGAAGTCATAATCATCATCATAATCAACATCATCATCATCATCATCATCACCATCATCGTCATGGTCATCATCATCGTCATCATCATCATCATTGTCATTGGAATTGTCATCATCATCATCATCGTCATCGTCATGATCATTGTCATCATTTTCGTCCTCTTCATCGTTGTCACCACCATAATCAACAATATTTTCCACTCATATCATCCACTTATTCCTTGTATGTTTCAACCCTAACACCTTAAGGGAGGTTTCAACATAGCTAGGGTAAGGGAGGTATCATCCCCCATAAGGGTGCTAGGTTTATATGTTATGCATATTTCATTGTTTTATCTTTATAGTTGCAGATCTAGTGTTTATTGGTTATATCTAACGTGCAAGTAATTTTGGACATGGATCACTATTAGAGGACTATGACAACTCTACACTTCAATGCAAAGATATTCATCATCTACAACAACGAGTTCCAAGTGAGTTATCTTCCTTCTTCCATTTCCATTTCTAGAATTATGGCTTCTATATCACTAAAGGAATTTTTGATTAATTAACCATAGTGAGTTGCTCCAAATTCCTTTTCTAATTTGCTGGTAAAACTTAATTGATATACCATTATAATCACCTATATCCCTAGTTTGTCATTCAAAACAAAATCATAAGATCATAATTAATTTAGTGGATTTCCCTCAGCATATTTTCACCTACTTTGTCTTACCCTAAGTTTTATCTCTTTAGCCCTAAAACCAAGTGGCGATTCCACTCTCGTCTTTCCCCTTTTTAGTAATTCCTATGTGCTCAGGTGGTCCTCCATCCCTGCCCTCATACTATGTGGTACTACAAACATGTTCATTTTCTACAAGCTCCAAGAACCATGGGATAAAGTAGCTTCTCTTTGTTAAATTCTTCCAGACATGATGCTTGGGCCTGAATTATTTTTTAGGGAGTTGGGATTTAATACATATATCTTTTTATTTGATGTCTTTTGTGCTATATTAGCACATGGTGATAATTTTTTTATCTGTTTTCCATCAATGTTATGGTTGATGTACACTGGTTTTTTTCTAGTTTTGAGGCTACTTTTTCTACATCATATGATAAAATTTAATGGTTTTATTTTTGGGAACTTTATATCCTTTCCTAACCCTAAGTGGATGTAAGGCACACTATGTGCATCTTTAATAAGGGATTGGTCTGTAGTAAGATATACGTTACAATTAATAGGGGTAGCTACAAGGGAGTCATCATTGTGTCTTTAAACACCAAATGAGATGGCCCTTGAATAAAATGTTAATAAATTCCCCTTTTCATTCTTGATGGATGGAATACAAAAACAAGAGATGATGATGGAAAGTGATGATTCAACATTTGGGGTTTTTCCATCCACTTATTGGTTTAGATATTTTTACGCATGGAAATGTCCAAGATGCACTTGTAGAGGGATCAAATTGAAGAGATCAACATGGGTGGTAGTTTTGACATTGGTTGTGGAGAATACTGTAGTTGAGTAGAGGAGATATTCACTCTTGTATATCTAGGTCATTGGCACAAGTATAGAAGCTCAAATTGATCGCTTTTTAATATGTAATTGTCCTAAGAATTAAAAGAATTAAACAATACATTTTGAGCTATAATTTTCCCACGTTGGGTACTATGAGGTAATATTTATGTGATTGTATTTTTATTATATTGAGTATTTTCATTTGTAAGTTATAATCACTGACTAAATTCACACTATAAAATAAAATGTTTTGAAGAAAATAGCTAAATAAACAAGAAAATAATCCAATTAAGTAGTACCATGCAAAATAGAGTAAACAAGTCAATAAAAGAGAATACATAACTTAGATTATATTATGGTTGTACCCTCTTCATCAAGCTTTAGAAGAATACCTTGAATTAGGAAATGGTCATGGAATACCTTCTTTAAACATGAAACATGGAAGATGAGATCAATACATGATAATGATGGAAACTCCAATCTATAACCCATACTACCAATCCTTTATGACACTAGTAGGGACCACAATATTTGGGTTGTATTTGTTTTTTCTCTTAAGGGATATCAGTTTGTAGTGTTGTAGCATCAAAGATACACAATCCCCCACCTTAAATTTCCTTTTGTTGCAATGTTGATATGCTTGTTGTTTCATCCTGTTTTTTTTTTTCTATAGTCAAGTTGTCCTTCAATATATGGATAACATGTTGATAGTGTATGATGTGATCCTCCACTGGTTGAAACTTAGGTTTCCCTCTTAAAGGTAATGTGATGGATGGAGGATGGTACCCATAAAGTTCCATAAATAGGGACATTTTTGAAGAAATATTGTAAAAAGTGTTGTACCACGATTTTGCCAAAGTTAACCACTTGACCCATTGTGATTATTTATTAGATCAATATTTGGCACTAATATGAAAATGTTTTTGGAAGATAAATTGAAGAATAGACGAGGAATTGAAGATGATTTACAAAGAGGAGAGGATTGATGTAAATAAACAAGGAAATGAACTCAAGGCATAAGTGAATGTTGGACTAGTTGTCCGGTGAAGAGTTCCATATAGAGGAAGTGTATTGTGGGTCTTGACTAACTAGGAACCATGTGTTCCAAGGTCCATAGCATAGGTTACATAATTGAATAATATCGAACCTTAATGAAATGTGGAATGGAAATGGTCCCAAAATAGTTCTTACAACCTCTATTCCTAATCCTGAAAGCTATTACACCAAATAAATGAAGAATAGGAATGCCATCATCATCATCACCGTGCTCATTGTTATCATCATCATCATAGTCATCACCATGCTCATTTTCATCATCGTCATCCTCATCATCATTGTCATCACTGTTAATCAACATTTTCGGCATCCTAATCCTCCTCATCATCGTCGTCATCATCACTATCATTGTCATCACAATCATCATCCTTGTCATTTCCATATCGTCATCGTCATCATCATCATCATCATCGTCGTCATAAATTCCATCACCATAATTAACATTTTCATTGTTGTCATCATTGTCATCATCTATGTGATTTGACTGCTAAAGTCTACAAATTTTGTGTTAGAGTGATTTGACTACTAAATTCTACGAAGGTATACATACCCTACCCCCCTCTAGATTTTAACTTGTGACCTCCAAGGAGTAAACACATGTTCTTAATTTATTTGCGATTTTTAAACTTTTGGTTATATAAATTATATATTATATATAATATATAATGTATATTACATAAATTATAAATATATAAATTACATATTATATATTATATATAAAATATAATTTATATATTTATAATTTATATAATATATAATATATATAACCAAAAGTTAAAAAACCACAAGCCATTGTTAACTCTCATGGCCTCACCTGATCACTGCATTCTCACCTCATACCTCACCACATTTATCTCTCGAATGAGCATCGATATCCCTAGCATCCTAATCATTGTTAACTCTCGCCTCACCTCAACACATTATATCCTCACATCACCACAATCTTGCCTCACCTCACCGATGTATTCATCTCATAACAACCCTATCCCCGTGGCCAACAGAGGACCAACAACCCTAGCTCTGATAACATAGGGTTTCTAGAGACTGACAAACCTAGCCCATAGTGCGACAAAGGAGGCCTACACAAATAATTCTGCCAAAATCAATAAGTTTTTATTATGATCCAATATCATCAAATTGTTTGAGTAAATTGGATTCAGTTGAGTAAGAATACTATTGCAAGAGCGTTGATAAATTTTTAGACCAATCCTCTATAGCAGAATGAATCAATCTTCTACATTGTCCTGGAAATTATAATTAATAGTCCACCATTGGGTCTATAATATCTTCATGTCCATTCCCCCTCAAGAACGTATATGAAAGCAATCCAATACTTTGAGTTGAAATGCCGATGATATTGTAATAACAGAAAACTATAAAATCAACTCCCAATCTCATTGTTCTTATCTTAAAACCATTTCCATATTTCCCAATGGTAGAGTTTGTATTCTTTCATGAGTAACTACCTCAAATGTCCTAGTCAAAATTGATATTAAAATTTGTCTTCCATATGTACATTGACCTAAATAAATTTATCAATATCTTGAAGCCTGCAAATTCTTAAAAACCTAACCCACTGAGGCGTGGGATTGCAATTTTTTTAATCTACCTTCACGATACCTAAGTTAATGAAAAATACCCCTCGAAACAAAGAACTGTGGAATATCTTCAATGATATGCTTACTCAATAAGTCTCTCCAGCAAAATAATTGTGTCAACTTGGAAACCTGTTCTGTAAGGGGAAGTCCACTTCAGATCCATTAAAAGCTTCATTTTAAAGCTCAAATCATCGAAAGTGAGCAAGGGTGCTCTATTCTAGGAAGAATTTGGTGTGACTTTTATAAAACCCAAGGTCACACTTCAAGGTGATCTAGTTATGGGTGGCATGGAATAGAATTTCCATATATCTATAGTAGAAATGGCCCACTCCCATTATAGGAATAAATGTTCCAAATTGTGAGAGATCAAGGAGGTTCAATGGGAATTTAAGTGATATTGAGTGTTAGGTTGATGAATCTCAATGTTGCGTGATAAATTCCACCATTTGATGGAATCACTGGTATGAATATTTTGATGGTAAAATTAAAGAAGAGAATAGGGTAAGGGATTAATGCATAGTAGAAACTACAACCCAACTACTAGAGCTTAAAGAATTGGATAAAGAGGTAACCAAATTCATGTATATTTATCATCATAATTACTTGGAGCTAGCATCTCAAATTGATGCTCTTCAATATCTGGTTGATAAAATATTGGCTCATCTTAACCTCCCTTGGGAGGTGATTTCATCTCCTACCCCTTTGGCTTCTATGTTTGCTGGGGAATCCTCTCTTTGCATCATTTCACTGGACAATGATGAGGACATGGGCATCCTGTTCTCCTAAATTGTAATCGATGGATACTAAAAGTGAAGTTATCCCTATAGTTCAAGATAATGTGGAAATGCACTATGAGGATGCATCTCTAGAGACTCATGTAGGCCTAAAAGTCAATGTCATTCAAGGATATAACTTCTAATTTATTTTCTCCAGTGTCATATTTTGTCAAGTAATTTTGTTGTTCTTATTTCTAAAGAAGTATATCTACTAGACCTATACATTATGGAACTGTGTGGGAAAGAATAGGGGATTTTGGATGAAGGTCTATATCTTTTTGTTAGAAAATTGCAACTAAACGATTTGTTTTGTAATACAACACTGTCCAATTCGCCTATAGATTTTTCTAATACAATATATATATGTTATTGTGAAAAGATAAATTCTACTCTTAACCACCCAAGCTACATCTAATTGACATAAAATTTTGGAATCATCTCATCCCACCCTCGAGCACTTAATCAAGAGTGATATTGTTGGTACCTTACTAGATATAATTGAGGTCCATGAAGGGTAAATATGTCACAATAGATAAATTGAAAGTGGGCGAACGGGATAAACATGCCCTTCTTAATAACCTTAACTACATACAATTAACTTTACTTAAATATTTGAAAACATCTTGTCCCACCCTCAAGTGCCCTTATGTGAGAGTGAGATTATTGGTGCCTTGGTAGCCCCAGTTGATCCATAAGGGGAAAACATGTCACAAGAGACAATTGAACTTAGGTGAGGAGGATTAAAAATTATCCTCTTAACAACCTAAGATATACCCAATTGACTTAAAATGTTTGTAAGCATCTCATCCCACCCTCAAACACTTAAGAGAGAATACCATTATCAGTACCTTTCCAACCCCAATCAACTCACAAGGGATAAAAACATTGTAATACTTGCAGGGTAGGGGTTGAATGGAGTAAGTGGAAATGTATGCTTCAGTCAACCTCGATCTTTTGATATTCCTCCTGGATAGATGTCTAATATGGGGTGTGAGCCCTCCCTTGCTTTGTTTTTCCAACTTGCTAGAGAAAAGGGCCGGTTCATGATGCCAAACTTAGACCTCTAAAAAATAAATCAAATTAGCCTAACCAACTTAATTTATTCCTTCGAGGAAAAAAAAAAAATTAATGTTAAAGTGAGATAAATTGGAAGGCCCAATTATTGATTTCGATTTAAGTGAAGATTGGTAGAGTTGACAAGATCATTCTTCTACTTTACAAACATTGTGTTAAAAATTCTACATCAAAGTACCACCTTTATGTTTTATTTAAACACACATATAAATAAATTGTTGCACCACTTGCAAACTTGTTTCAGTTTGGGCATACTTGCTTTGAGTAATGAAAATTTCCATATAGCACTATCCCTTTGAATTATCTACTCCTCGCACAAAAATATCCAAATAGTTTGAAACTATAGTGCAACACTAGTAAGATAGGAATTCATGAATTATTCACAACATTCCCCTTTATTTGGAGGAATCCCAACCCTTTCCCTCTCTCTAACACGATGTGTCATATCTCTCTTCAATCATAATTTAAGTTTGTTCACATCGAACTTATCATTGTCAAGCTTGTTCTTTGCTAGATTTCCTTCTTTGAGCTATACCCCATTTATCTCATTCACCAACCACTCATCCATGATATTTTTAACTCCCCACCACCTCCCCATATACCATATATGACTAGCCTGAATCTCCCCAATCATTCTTGGCACATGCATTTTGATGATGTCTATTCAGGTGAAGTATGTGGATAAATTCAATCATATCGTCGCTAACTATGTTTTCTCATTCGATGGAGTGTAGGTACAACTGGACAAGTACCTATCAGACCTATCATCCTCAAGCGGGGTAATTTCTGTAGGGAGGGGGGAAAGTGTTATAACATCCAACACATCTAATAGGGAGAGAACAACTAGAGGTAAAAAGGTTAGAAGAAAAATATGTAGACACATGGAACTATTTCTTGTTGAAGGAGGTTCATGTTCATATGACGATGCGAGAATAGGTGATGTTGAGGTTCCTTTGAGGTACAAACATCTACTAAGACCATGTGTACCCAATGAAATTCCTCAGTTGGACACTGAATTCTGTGTCAATGAGAGGATTTATCACATTGCTCCATTGTCCATACATGGTCTAGGTCTATTCTCCATGGATGGCATAAAGATGAAAGATGGAGGATATTTTGAGTTGATGGAGTATGTCGGACCATGCTACAACTATAGATATTGGTTGAGGCTGGTATGATATATGCCAAGTATGTGGAGATATGTAGTCACTGCAAATTACATACAACTAAAAGACAACGATCATAATAAATGAGCGGCAATGTATATATGGAAGACCAAAGGCATAGGGAAATATTGCAAGGCTTATTAACAGTACAAGACCTGAAACAATAAGAAAGAAACCCAATTGTATATTTGAGGGGAATCAAGGAAATCAAATATTCGTATGTGTAGTGAAAACAATAGCCGCAGGGGAAGAGTTGTTGATCGATTACGATTTGAATTGAATCGATGGAAGAACTGCTATTATGGGGGTAAAATGTTATAACAATATACCAAACTTGTAATAAATGTTTTCCCTTTTAATATTTAACATACATTTTAATAGGTCATGCTTCTTAGATTATTTTCTAACATTCTAAATTTTCTTGCATCTTATAATGTGGCAGGGTGATCGCGGGAAGGCACTGACTAGATTGGAGCAAGTATAACGATGATTTTCATATCAATTCTTGCTTACGATAGTTGAATTAACATGTTTATTTATTGATGTAAACGAGAACACCGTCAGAGTAGGATGTTGTGTAGAATGAATAGTATGATTCCATCAACTTGGTGGAAACAATTTGAAATACCTTGAGAAAGGAAAATAAATAATACATTGAATTGGATAGGTCTAAGGCACTTATAGAGGAGGGAAAAAAATATGGAAATTTTAAGGTAGGTGTTGGCGCGCAGTGAGAAGACCCGGGGTTCAACATTAATTTACCAACAAAACCATAAATATACCGGCCCTTTCGGCATCACCCACAAACATGTGAAGTCTCACCCGAGGTATATATGGGGACTGTAGAAACCAAGTTTCCAAGTCATGAAGGGTTTTGAGGCATTCATTCTAACCAATATACTTAACATTCATTCATTATACCTTATACTCTGTGTGAAGAATCATCAGAAAATATAACATGCTTATATTAACCAAACATTCATTAAGTGTGTGTAATAACTAGAACAATAAAAAAACACATCACAACAAAACACAAGGACACCATATTTAACGTGGTTCACCCCAAACTAGGCTACCTCCACAACAACATGATTCTTATATTATTATTCAACATCATCTCTTACAAAAGGTGCACAATGTGCTCATACATGATAATTCAGTTCTACCCAAAATTCCCTTTTCGTTTGTGCATATGGTGCACACTTATTTCTCAACTCATCCTCGTCTAAGACTTAGCACTCTTTCTTTTGATACCAAAACTATTAGAACCTACTTACCCCAAAAACCCTTTACATATTTATACATTTTCATTAGGGCTTAGCCCGTTACAAAATGGACCAAAATGTCTAACTGCTTCTAACTAACTTCCTCATTTCCCACGCACTGCTCCTGAAAATGCGCTAACTTCCTTTCTTCCACATGCACTTCTCCTTAGCCAAATTATTGTGTGGTTTTCTCTTGTGAAATTCCCAAAATGGGTCCCAAAATTTCCTTCTCCAACAACCCCCTAACTCTCACTTGTGGCTTGTCCCGAGCCACTTCAGGCCTTCTTCCACGTCACCATGAACTTCTACAACATTTCTCTTTTAGTCACGACCTTTTCTTTTACTTGTGTTTCCTACTGCAAAATTTCCTCTACTGTCTCTGCAGTAATGTGGGTCTTCAACTTCTCTTCATTTTCTTTCACTTCCTCCTTCACTATGCCTTGCGCAGTTGCAAGTTCCTTTGTTTCCCAAAATGATTCCTCATGTAGTGTCTCTATCTTCTTTGTGCAAGCCTGATGTTATTGTAACACCCTAGGTTTTTGAACCCCCATTTTAAATAATGTATTGTTACAATGCTGAGAGGCCAGAGTGCCCAAAAAATTATTGAAGGGCCAGTATGCCCAATAAATATAAGGTTTTGATCATTAATAATAATAAATACATTGTTGGCTGCTAGACGAGCAAGGGATAGAGTTATAGGGGGATATGATTCCACAAGAGAGGGAGCTTGAGGGACTAAGTGTTTATTCCTATTTTTTCTTATTACCCCTTTAGTCTAACAGAGGGGATCAATTACTTGAAATTCTTGGGGAAGGCCAGGAGGTTCTTGTTTTCCCCACGGGGTTACTTAAACCCAGCTATGGTCTGATGGGGGGGTTGGAATGATGACTTGTTCGTTGTTTTCCCGTTCCCTCACTCATTATTCCCTCACACACTCCCATGCATGCACTCCCATGCACCCCCCATGACTCGTCCATTGATCCATCATCACCTGCGTCTTGGCTTGGCAAAGGAAACAGAGTTACTGAATAACTTAGCCATGATATAGTTGGTTGTAGTGGTTGTTGGTATGATCCAGTCGTGACCTGGGGCCTACATGTCTGAAATGCATTAGCTTGTGCCTTGTTTTTCTCACAACTATGAGTCCTGAGAGTTCCAGCATTGATATTCTAGACCAGCTATGCTGGAAACCCTGACAGGAAGGAGAAGGACTGCCCGAGGGACTGCATGGTAGAGAAGGGTAGAGGTCCATTCTCTCGGGTGGCACAGGTTGGGTAGAAGAGATATGGGTACTTGGATTGTTGTGGGTGTCAGGAAACCTATGAGAGATTGAGGGCTGATTGGTTTGGGAACCCAATTACAATCTAGAACCATCCTTGTGGATTCATAGCCCTAGCTCGGGGGTGACACTGTTGTTGGGATTTAGAGTAGCGGTGTCTACAATTGGGTGGAGCGTCCTTGGTCTGCAACCAGTCGATGTCGTCTTTAAAATAGATAAGTTCTCTTTATCGTGATATTCCTATCTGTTTATGAATGTATTCCGCTGTGTAGTTTAATTGTCATTTACATGGATATGAATGTATTTCCGCTGTGTATATTTAATTATCATTTAACATAATCTTTAGATCTTGCATGCTTGTTGGATATTGTTGTGCATGTCATTAAATATGTTATCTTATGCATCCTTAATAAATAAAGAAGGTCAATATGAGAAATAAGTCCAAGGGAGGGCTTGCAGGTAGCGTACCCAGCCTGTGGGTGGCTGGGTATGTTACATATTGGTATCAAAGCTTCTGGATGAAACACCGGGCCGGTATGGGCCATGTCTGTTGGTCATAATCTCATTGTCAAGATCGAACTCTGACCGTGAAGTTGAAAATCTCAGGACGAATGGCGTTGCAGATGCTACGCAGGAGACAGAATGTCATAGAACCTCTGTGAGGGTTCGAAGGATTGTGAACATTCCTTTTTAATTAGGGAACGATCGCCACGATAGGATCGGGGAGATACGAGATCATTGGATCAAAGGACAGGTAAACATGGGTCGTTCGATGAAAAGGAAGAAAGGTTAAGGTCGTGACCATTGGATACCATTGGAGAGAGATATCAATGACCAACATGCATTGTGGGGAACCTAGTTGCACAGGAGATGATTTCCCAAGGTGGTCTTGCAATCCAAACCACAGCTTCCCTTGGGGGGTTATGTGTCAGCATCAGGAGAATTGTAGGGCGAAAAATGGGTTACTCCAAACCACCGATGCATGCCCCTGTAAATTGAAAGGCATGCAATGATGTGATAGGTAGGGATCGAACATCGAAACTATGAATAAACGAAGTAGCTAGGGACCGTCGATCCATAGGAGGACACGCGTCAACTGATCGTGTTCTCTAGGTGAGATCACTCCAGGAAAGAGAGAGTGAGGAGAAGTTGATATTTGAGACTCTCGAAGCCCGGAGAGCCGGAGACCCGAAGTAAACATCGACGGTCGGATCGTCTGAATTATATCTTGAACATCGATCGCGAAGAGGTTACGTGTCAACAGATCAGTAACTTCGGAGGAATCCGTTTGAGATATTTTCAGTTGAGGTTTGATACTTTCGAAGCCCGGAGAACTGAAGAGCTGGAGCAAACCTTAACCATCTGATCATCTAAGAAGATCTCAGCCATTGATCTACCAAGAGCAACGCGTCACCAGATCCATGACTTCGGATAAAATTTAGTGGGGCCAAATAAGTTTGAAATTTGAGATTTTCGGAGTCTAGAGTCCTGAAGTTCATGGTCATCGATCCGTAGGGGACACGCGTCAAAAGATCGTGAACTTTGGATAAAAATATTTTCAAGGAAAAAGGTTGAAGTTTGAGATCTCAGAAGTCCGAAGCCCCGAAGAAATCATAGTCGTTAGATTGAGGAGGACATGTGGAGCAGATATGTGGACTCCAGGTGAAGACTCGAAGTGAAAACTGGTCGTCCGATCCAAGAGGACACATGGCGATAGATTAGCCAGTTCAGGAATTTAGAGTTTGGGAGAATTGGAAGTGTGCTAGTTTGAAAACTCCTGAAGCCCCAAAGCCCGAAGAGATGAAGTGATAAGGCACAATGATGTCACCAGGGATGATGTGGAAACATGGGATGTGTGCCACATGTTAGTAAGTTTTTAGCATTTGGAACATTGAAAAGTCAATTAGAACGTGACATGCATCACCCGTCTGATTAGGCCACGTGTCTGCTTCCAACATTTCACCACGTGACGACAGATCGTGCAGTTTAGAAGACTGGGAGCTCTAGAAGGGAAGTCGGTGACAGGCTAGTTGGGTTGAAAACTTCTGAAGGCACGAAGGCTGGAGTATATATCGATCGTCGATTCTAGAGGACACGCATCGAGGGATCGTCGACTACGGGTAAAAGCACTCTAGGAGAAAGTGCAGGAGGGAAGTTTGAAACTTTCAAAGCCCGAAACACCATAACGATTCACAAGTGTTGATCTGTGGGAGGACACCTATCGATAGATCAGGAACCTTGGGTAAAGGCGTACCGGGAGGAGGCAAGCAAGAAAAGTTCAGACTCCCGAAGTGCGGAATCTCGAAGAAGATCTCGATCATTGATCACGAAAGAGGATGAGGACCATTGATATGGTCTTGGCTAAAAGATTCAAAGTTCCAAAGCTCTGGACAAGCACTTTTTTAGCTAAGAGTAGGGTCATGGCCTTGGTCATATGCAGATTGAGAGATGAGGAAGGAAGGCTAAGGGCCAAATTGGTTGTCTCCGAGACAGAAAAGTGCTAAGGGAGGATTTATCTACAGTTTCTAGTCGTGGTCACCTGGGAGGTGGTTTGAAGGAAGTGCATGTGTAGGGTGAACTCTGTGTTAGACAGGGATAACAGGAAACTATTATTTTTGAAGAATGGAGATATGATCTCCATAAACAAGAAAGAGACTTGTAGCATGATTTGGCAATTTTGTCTATCATATGCATAATTCTAACAAAATGGTCGCTTGCACATTTTGCAGAATTAAGAGGCTTAAGAGCATCAGCTCAGGATGTGTATTGAGGAAATGAGAGACGGTGAGGGAGCCTCCAGTCATGAAAAGGAGTCTGAAGGCCAAAATACCAGAATCAATAATGCAGAGACAGAGTCCAACAGATGTAAAGAAAAAGGAGAACATGAAATGTTGATAGAAACGATAAGAAGCTTGAAGATGGAAGTGCAAAGATACAAAGCAGACAACGAGAGATTTATGAGAGAGAAAAGTAAGATAAATGCTCGAGTGTTGCAGATTTTAAATCAGTTGTAGAGGCAAACTAAGAAGGAATCGAACTCAAGACAAGAGGAAGAAGGTAGGTGTCAAGAAAGAGGAGATGCTTATGGAAGAGTTGGTTATTCCAGAAGTGCTAGCAGAGATCATGGGCACCACTCACTTCCTTACTCAGGAAGGAATTTTTATGCATTGGATGATCTCGTAAGCAACCTAGAAGTGTCTTCTATCAGACCCTTGTTGAGTGCTCAACACACCCTAAAATTTGTGTGACCACTTCCTTTTGGGTACCACCTTGTCTTCTACCTTCGATTGTTTTCACCATGGTTTAAGCTTGATAACCTTCTTATCTGATATGTTTCATATCCGAGTTTCTCTTCAACATATTAAGAACCATCTTGAGAAACACCACGAATGATCAAGGGACCAATGACCCAGTTTTCTACCGGCTTACTTGGGAAGTTCAACATCGGTGAAAAATTAAGGTAGCAAAATTGTATGGGAAGTCAAAGTAGTCGAATTCCGACATTCTTTGGCATCGGCCGATAAGAGTATCTCTTTTATGCATATAGTCTCTAAAAAGATTTTGTCGAACATCGGTCCTTTCGGCTTCAGCAAAGAGGTGTAATCATAAGTGTCGCACAAAAGAGGAGTTCCACCGCCAACCACCGATGCCCGAAACATCACCAATCCCAACATCACCAGTATCGGGAGTTTGATCAAGAAAATAGAAATGTTGACAAACAATCTAAAATAGTAGTCGATCCCCGATCCTTATGAAGGCAAGATGTGACGTGACGTTTAACCCCTAGCTATTTCAAGTACTCTGCATTCAAAGATTTAGTTAATTCGTAGATCGCACATTAGTTACTAGATCGTACGCGAATCAAAAGGGAACTGTTAAACTCACGGATACAATGCATCTCCATCCGCGCCTCGTCGTCAATTAGTTAAGTCTCAGTGGCAGAAATATGATAGTGTTATATTTTGAAATCTGGATTTATCACCCGTATTAACTAATTGATATGATTGGTAGTATCTACCAGTTATATTCTTTCGAGTCCTTTTTGTGTGATCCCACTCTATGCAACAAGTAATTTAGAACAAACAGGAGAACATAGCCATCAATCCAGAGGAAGCAGCCGAAGTCCAGTGAGTATTAAACATTTTTCTTAGCAAGCATTACAGGCGGTTTTGATTGCAGGGACAGTTCCTCCAAAGAAGCCATCCACCAGGAAATCACCATGGGCACCAAAGTTGCAAGAATCGGAAATAGGAGAATGCTCCTCCCCAGCTGTTGCAAGCCAACTAGAGTTCGCTCCTAAGCTGGTGTTCGTCATCAAGGTGATCACCAAGGAGCCCTTTTTCTAGCCCCCAACTTTTGGGGATACAGAGGAAATCATTGGAGCAAAGACGACCTTTCCTCACTGGGAAGAAGTATTTAATGAGTTCAAGAAGGAAAGACAACTGTTAATATCTAATATAGCTGAATTCTAGGAAGACACTCTCATGGCACTCACGACATGTAAAGAAATGGAGTGATGGTATGAGAAGGCACAACAGGCAGTGGAGAGGCTCGATTTTATTGAGGTAATCTAGAAAGGCCAAGAAAAGGAAGACCACAAAATTTGGCTAGTAAGTAAAAGAAGTCTCAATCACATGAAATGATTGGCCGAATACTGGGCTAAAATGTCTTGAATCCCACACAAAGAAATCCAAGAACAGTGGGCCAAATGTCAAAAGCACTGGGATAAAATCAATAAAATAATGAAAGACATTGGACTCCCTGAGTATGGTACCCTCGATATGTTTATCAACCTAAGATAAATAATCAAGCTATGCGTCGAACAGGATGCGTCATGGGCCGAATAATGTGCAAAGATAACCGATGCAAATCCTGGGCAAATACAACAGTTCGCAGAACATCCAATCAAAGTTAGAGCCATACTTTAGAATTTGAACTTCAACCTCACAAAATATCGGGCGCATGCAACAGACATTAGGGGAATCTATGCGGCTCTGATGGAACAACATAGGTTTCCATGAGACAACACCTATGAAGAACTCTTTATCGGATGCTTTGATTATGAAAGAGTCCACCCTTTTCAAGAAACAACTCGAATGGACTGTTGAAAGATGCCATGTGGCGATTCTTGATTAGCTCAAATTGTATTTTACCGTTAATTATTGTTAAGACTTTATATTATAAATAGGAACATCGACCGATGGTTAAAGGGTCGATGATTGTAGTAAGAACTCTTTTATTTTGGTTGTTGATAATTATTTTGAGACTGCTACGAATTAATAAGTCCTTCTGAACCAGAGACAAGATATTTTCATCAGATGTATGTGATTGGAGTTGGAGAAGAATTACTTCCTGTTCCATGAATGTTGCAGTAAATGAGTAAGAGAAATTAATTCTATTGTCAAGTTATCTGGTGCAATGTTTTAATGTTCCTTGCTTTAAATGATGAAATTAAATCATTGTTCTTCTATGTAATGAATGTCTTGGTAGATGAATTATTTTTTTTACCGTGACATTGATTATAGTTGTGTTTCTTTCTCTATGCTAAGTAGTTTACCTCAGCTATGTGATGAATGTCTCGGTAGATAAATTATTTTTCTTACCTTGATCTTGATCATATATGCGTCTTCTTTATGCTAAGTAGCTTTCTCAGACAATAGTTGGATGCTCTTTCTGTTAAAGTATTATTACTAAGCCCCTATGGCATATGATCGTTGTCTGCATGTTCAAGCAGTAGGTTATCCCAAGCTCGACCCCTTCCCAATAGTTAAAATTCTTGTCCTAACTTTTTCAAGTTGGTTTATACTGGCTTGCACCTCTTGTACCTGCCTGACCTAAGAGAAAATACATAAAATATTGTTTTAACCAAAGGAAGAGCATTCACCAGAAAACACAAAAGCTCATCGATAATTTGGATAGATTGTAAGATCTGGAGAACCATTCCACTCCAAATGCTACAGATTCTAATTGGGCCTCGGTGGAGAGTTTGGTTCCTACTGTTGAATCAGGGTATTTAAGCCCCATCAACATAATTGTCGCTAGAAGGAGGGCCTGAGAATGAATGGATGAATATATAAATTATATGATATTTCGAACAACCTATAGATTCGTAACAACCCACATGCATGGCTAGTCATCCAACATACGACCCACCTTTACTGAGTACTCCCAAAATGGATAACTCACCCCACTCCAAGGAAGGATATCTTCACCCTGAAATACATTACGCCCTCCCTCACGAGGAAGTGAATCAGTTTAGAAGGATTACCAGAGCCTACGCCCAACAAATCAGTGCATTGCCTTTCACTCCCATCCTCCCTCGAAGAAAAAAACAAAGTAGAATAGTAGTCATCACTCTCGACGAAGTTCTAGTACACTCCGTCGAAGACTTAATAGACTTCGCGATCACCAAAATCCAAGAACCCCTTGACCTCATACCCGAGAAGTCAACCGACGATATCTCCGAACCTATCGATCTTTTAGAAGAGGAAGAGCCTGACTCCGACTCCAAAGATATGGAAGAGAACAGTGGTCGAGAGGAGGAGAGGGAACTTCCACTTCAATACAACCAACCTTGGTTGTTCGAGGATGTCGTGGTCATCCCGAGACGAGTACACAATCTCCCTCGCCACCTGGAAAAGTTGCTCCCCAAGTATGATCATGAAACCTCAGGATTGCCCGAAGATCATATCAAGAAGTTCATACTCATGATCAGGCTTATGAATATTCAACATGAAGACGTGGTATGTATGATTTTCCCCTACATGTTTGAGAACTAAACTTCCACTTGGTATTTTAACTTGCCAGTAGGATCCATAACTAGCTGGACCAAGTTCCAAAAGGATTTCCTAGACAAATTTGCCAAAGAAACTACCACGGGAACCCTTATGGCTGAATTATTTTCAACCACCATGACCCCAAAGGAAAGGGTCAAAGATTTCAATCAAAGATTCACGACTATACTAAACAAATTTCAGCGCGCGAGGAAACCGGCTCAAGAGTTGCAAATCGAGGTCTATGCCAATGCGCTTCTGGCCTCTATTTCCATGTTTATTAAAAGAGCCGCTAAGCAAACCCTCACAGAGAATTTAGAAGAGGCAAAGATGATAGAGTTCCAGATGAAAGGGTGTAAAGAAGACCAGGCATCTCTAGCAAGAAAAGAAAGCTAGCCCCCTCTCAGGATTGGACTACTCTTGACCAGACCACCAAGGAAGCCGACTGAACCAACTCTCGATAAGGGTAATGGAGATAAAGAAGACTTGCAACTCATGGTCAAGAAACTATCAAATGAGATTATAGATATGAAAATAAATGCGGGTGAGGGAAACCAAGGCTAGATACCCTATAAGCCTTTCTTTAAAAGAAACCAGTCTTTCAAAGAAATTGAACCTCCCCAAGCCAACCTAAACATTGACTTAGGGAACGTCATGTTTGATTCTTTTTGTATGTAACACCAAGAGAACCATTCAGAAAGGGAATGTCCTCAATGGGTCCATGCCATGAATTTAATGGCCAATCATTTTATGGGCGAAGTCTCTCTAATCGAACCATCCAACAGTTCGTCCTTTAACATTGTCGATTAGAAATAAGCTGACCCACCACAAGACACGACCATGCTGATATGGGATCCTGATGTGATCACATCTTTGGATGATCTGTTTAAACCTCAGGCACCACCCATAGAGATATCGGTGGTACAGACACGTAGTAAGGGTCAACCTGGCCCAAAAGATATCGATGCCACCCATGCCTCACAAAGTAAATTAACTCTCGATCGCCCAAGAATGCCTTTCACTCTCGGTAAAAAGCCTATAAGTATCCATACTCATGATTCTCCTAAATTAGATTACAATGTAGTAGAAGATTTGAAGAAGCTGAAAGCTAATGTATCGGTTATGGACATATGTAGAATCCCTCAGTAGAAAGACCTTCTATTGCAAGCTCTAAGTTCGGTAGAAAACCCGACCACCAATGATGGTCAGGAGAAGAAGCTGCCCCTCACGGATCTGGAAAGAAAACCAATGATAAAAACCTACTCAGAAGAGAGGAAGGAGAGGCCTTTTGTACCACCTTTCCTTTTAACGTTCAAAGTCTTCAACAGGAATCTCCACATTTGTCTGGTAGACTCCAGAGCATCTTCCAATTTCATGCCCTTGGTCGTTTGTAACAAATTAGGTGATGTACCTCTAAAAAGTGATAAGCATGTCATACAACTGGACAGGAACTAGGTCAAAGTCATGGGGGAACTCAAAGATGTGATGATCAGGATAGCCACTCACCCTATTTTCGTGCAGGTGATTGACATCATTGTGGTGGATATCCTTGAGGCATATAGGCTATTATTGAGCCGAGATTGGTCCGAAAAACTAAATGGATACTTCAACACAGACTGGGCACACCTTTGGCTACCACTGAAGGGATACAAGAACATGATCAGAATTGATAGGGAAAGATATCTGAAACATACAGTCACTGACCTGGAAGCCCTGAATGAACCAACCTCTACCGATTTTCCCATACTAGGGAATTATTCTTGTGATTCTAACTTTGGCAATTTTTCTCCTCTCTTGTCCAATGTTTCGCTTACCCAAATATCCTAGATGATCGTTCAAGAAGAATTCTCGATGCCAATGGAAGATTCTCTCTTTTGTCGAGACCTAGTGTTAGGTCTTCCAGAAGAAAAGATAAAAGAGTGGAACACTAATTGGAATGGAAATCATCGCTCACAAATTTGGACCCTTTATTTTGATGGATCCAAGTCACAAGAGGGTTCGGGAGCAGGGTGCATCCTCATTGATCAAAAGGGTAAATGCCATTTCTTGTCTTGTAGACTAGAATTTGAATGCACAAACAACACCGTCGAATATGAAGCCCTAGTACAAGGGTTAAAGAAAGCCATAGATCTTAATGTCAAGGAATTAAAGGTGTTCGAAGACTCGAAAATCATTATTAGACAAGTGAGAAACACTATACACTATAACTCCCCTCATATTAAGAACTACCGGCAGGAGGTGCAGAGGATGATAGAACACTTTGAACCTTTCAATATCACTGTGATTCCCAGAGCAAAGAACATCCTTGTTGAATCCTTAGCCACCGTTGCTTCAAGACTTTCGCCTTTAGAAGATTACAAAGCCTCTCGATTCATTGTAGAACTTCTCTACAAGCTATAAATACCTAATAATATCTCTAATTGGAAAGTCTTTTAGGGGGATGAACATATCATAATCTTATTTACTAATCAAGAAAACTTCAAAGGCCCCGCTATTGACGATGCAGAGTTCCAAGAGAAACTAATGGAAACCAATCCTCGGGAGGGTCAACACGCAGATAAACCAAGGGCTCACACAATTCCAAAAGGGATAACAAATCTAGAGAATTTGTTTGATATAAAGGAATGATTCAAAGGACCTAAAAATGCAAAGAGTGGTAGCTCTTGCCCCCTCCACGAAACTGTAAATCTTGGAACTCTAGACAACCCAAAGTATGTAAATCTCGGCAAAATGATATCTAAAGAGGAGAGGAAAGCTTACCTCAAATTATTCAAACAATACCAAGATGTGTCCGCTTGGTCCTATAAAGATTTGAAAACATATGATACCCGCATCATTCAACACATCATCCCATTGAAACTCGAAGTCAAACCTTTTCAACAGAAGCTACAAAAGTACCACCCATCCTTCGAACCCTTAATGTATCAAGAGTTAAGGAAGGTTTTAGATGCGAAGACAATTTTCCAAATTAGACATTCTACCTGGGTGGCGAACCTTGTTCCAGTAAGAAAAAAGTCAGGAGAAATCCGATTATGTGTAGACTTTCAAAATCTCAATAGAGCTTCAAAAAAGGACAATTATCCCATCCCATTGATGGAGAAACTCCTACAGACCTTATCGGGCTCGGAAATTTTATCCCTCCTAGATGATTTCTCAGGATACAACCAAGTGTTGGTTTCAGAAGAAGACTGATTAAAAACCACCTTTCGGACCAAATGGGGAACCTTTGCTTATAAACACATGCCTTTTGGATTGATCAACGTAGGAGTGACCTTTCAAAGGGAAATGGATGTGGAATTTCGGGGACTTATAAGTAAGCATGTGGTAGTGTATTTATACAACGTAATGATGTATTCGAATAATAGAGAGGAACACATCCAACACTTAACTCGGATTTTTGAAAGATGCCGAAAATACGGTATATCACTCAATCCTAAGAAAACTATCTTTGGTGTTGAAGAAGGTAAGTTGTGAGGTCATATTATATCTCAAGCGGGAATTCGCATAGACCCTTAAAGGATTAAAGCCATAGTTCAACTCCCGCTACCCCATAACAAGAAGGCTATGCAGTCTTTTTTCGGGCAAATTAATTTTGTAAGGAAATTCACCCCCAACTTCGTCAAAATCATCAAATCCTTACAAAAAATGATTCGCAAAGATTTTGAGTTTAAGTGGGATGATGAACGAAAAGACGCTTTCAACAATATCAAAGCTGCCATATCCCGGGCCCCGATATTGCGAAGTCCCAATTTCAATAGAGACTTTAATATTTATGCTTTCGCCTCTGACTAATCGCTAGCTGTGGTTTTGACTCAGAAAGACGACGATGAAAACAAAGCCCCAATGTCACTCATGAGCACCAACCTTCAAGGAGCTGAGCTCAATTACCCCGCCATAGACAAGCAGGCCTATGTGGTCTATAAAGTGGTAAAGCATTTTAGGTCATACATCCTCAAGAATCACACTAAGGTGATTATGTCACACCCCGTAGTCCGATCCTTGTTTACCCAACAAGAAATGGGAGAAAGAAGAGGGAACTGGATGGCGATAGTCCAAGAATTTGATCTAGATATAAAACCTGCCAAGTTAGTAAAAGGACAAGGTTTGTGCAAACTCGCAACCGAAGCTCAAGATAAAGAAAACCAAGATCTAGGGTGGGATAATGAAATAACACTGTGGTGTGGTGAAGCAACATACATTTCACTGGGACCAGACTCCTGGTACAAGGATTTGGCTCATCTATTACATCATGGGACCTGTACCGAAAACCTCAACCCCAGAGAAAGAAGAGCCCTCCGATTAAAATCCTCATAATATTGCCTCATAAATTTGGTACTCTTCCAGATCAACTATGACGAGGTATTACTGAGATGTCTCGAATGCGAAGACGCCAATAAAGTGCTGAAAGAACTCCATGATGGCCCCACTGGAGGAAATTTTGTAGGGAACACCACCTCTCATAAGGTTCTGAGAGCCGACTATTACCGGCCCACTTTGTTCAAAGACGCTCATGCTTACGCCTGGAGTTGTAAGATTTGTCAAATAAGTGCTAGCAAGGAGAGAAGGGAAACAATCCCACTTCAGCCTGTAACTGTCTCCAAACCGTTTGAGCAGTGGGGGTTGGATATCATAGGAGAAAGTACGCCCAATTCTTCGAAATTGCACAAGTATATTCTTATTTCCACCGACTATTTCACAAAGTGGGCAGAGGCCATCCCTCTGACCCATGTGAATGAGAAAATAGTCATCCAATTATAAAATGACAACTAATTACAAGTTTTGGTGTTCCTTCCATTCTGGTCTTTGATAATGCAGCCTACTTCTCCTCTACTCTATTGATAGAGTTTTCTTTGGACAAAGGAATCATAATCAAGTACTTCACAAATTATTACCCTCAGGGAAACGGTGTGGCGGAGTCAACCAATAAGAATATGGTGAGGATACTAAAGAAGACAGTTGTGGATAACCATAGAAATTGGCATAACCAAATCCATAATGTCATATGGGTTGATAGGGTCACACCCAAAGAGGCTATAGGGAATTCCCCGTACTTCCTAGTCTATGGAAAAGAATCCGTTCTCCCAAACGAGCTTTATCTTCCATCTCTACAATTGGCCCAAGATTCTAACGATGATAAATCCTCGACAATGCAACAAAGAATCAACACTATTCTCATGCTAGAGGAAGAGAGGGAAAGGGCTAAGTCTAAATTTTCATCTCGTCAATAGATAGTAAAAAGATGGTTTGATAAACATAAGGCTAAAGAAAATAATTTTGAAGTAGGAGACTTGGTTCTAAAGTGGGATAAGATAAATGAACCCAAAGGGAAGCATTCCAAGTTTCAGAGCCTATGGCTTGGGCCTTTTCAGGTGGTTGAGAAGATCAGGGTAGGTACTTATCGTTTGCAAAATCTGAGAGGGGAACCTGACGCCCTCCCGGTAAATGGCCAAGCCCTAAAGCAGTACTTCCAATAATAACAAATAATAATAATAATAATACATATATATTTCCAGTTGGCACAAATAAAAGAATGACTGGAGATATATGTTTCATGGGACAGAGATTTTGCGTTCGCCCAATGAATTGCCATTTGTTGAGTGCTCAACACACCCTAAAAGCTCAATGACCACTTTCTTTTGGGTACTACCTTGTGTTCTACGCTTCGATTGTTTTCACCGTGGTTTAAGCTTGATAACCTTCTTATCTGACATGTTTCATATCCAAGTTTCTCTTCAGCATATTAAGAACCATCTTGAGAAACACCACGACTGATCAAGGGACCAACGACCCAGTTTTCTCCCGGTTTACTTGGGAAGTTTGACATCAGTGAAAAATTAAGGTAGCAAAATTGTATGGGAAGTCAAAGTAGCCGAATGTTGACATTCTTTGGCATCGATCGATAAGAGTATCTCTTTTATGCATATAGTCTCTGAAAATATTTCGCCAAATGCCAGTCCTTTCGGCTTCGACAGAGAACTATAATCATAAGCGTCACACAAAAGAGGAGTTCCAGCGGACCACTAACGCCCGAAACATCACCAATCCCAACATCACCGGTATCGGGAGTTTTATCAAGAAAATAACAACATTGATAAACAATCTAAAATAGTAGTCGATCCCAGATCCTTATGAAGGTAAGACGTAACGTGACGTTTAACCCCTAGCTGTGTCAAGTACTCCACATTCAAATCTTTAGTTAATTTGTAGATCACACATTAGTTACTAGCTCATGTGCGAATCAAAAGGGAATCGTTAAACTCACTGATACAATGCATCTCCATCCGTGCCCCACTATCAATCAATTAAGTCTAAGTGGTAGAAATCCAACATCGTTATATTTTAAAATCTTCATTTATCACTCATATTAACTAATTGAAATGATTGGTAGTATCTCCCAGTTATATTCTTTTGAGTCCTTTTTGTGTGATCCCACTCTACGCAGCAAGGAATTCAGAACAAACGGGAGAACAGAGCCACTAGTGCAGAGGAAGTAGACAAATTCCAGTGAGTATTAAATAGTTTTCTTAGCAAACATTATAGGTGGTTGTGATTGTAGGGACAATGCCTCCAAAGAATCCATCCACCAGGAAATCACCATGGGCACCAAAGCTGCAAGAATCGAAAATAGGAGAAGGCTCCTCCCCAGTGGTTGCAAGACAACTAGAGTTCACTCCTAAGATGGTGTCCTTCATCAAGGCGATCACCAAGGAGCCCTTTGTTCAGTCCCCATCTTTCAGGCATACAGAGGAAAGCATTGGAGAAAGGATGACCTTTCCTCACTGGGAAGAAGTCTTCAATGAGTTCAGGAAGGAAATATAGTTGTTAATCTCATATATAGCTGAATTCCAAGAAGACACTCTCATGGCACACGTGACATGTAAGGAAATGGAGTGATGGTATGAGAAGGCACATCAGGAAGTGGAGAGGCTCGAGTTTATTGAGGCAATCTAGAAAGGCCGAGAAAAGGAAGACCATGACATTCGGCTAGTAAGTAAAAGTAGTCTCAATCGCATGAAATGATCGGTTGAATACTAGGCCAAAATGTCTCGAATCCCACACAAATAGATCCAAGAACAGTGGGCCAAATGTCAAAAGAACTGGGATAAAATCAATAAAATAATGAAATACATCACACTCCGTGAGTATGGTACCCCCAATATGTTTATGAACCTAAACGAAATAATCAAGTTGTGCACCGAACAGGATGCGTCATGAGCCGAAGAATGTGAAAAGATCACCGATGAAAAGCCTAGGAAAATACAATAGTTCGCAGGACATCCAATCAAAGTCAGATCCATACTTCATAAGTTGAACTTCAGCCTCGCCAAATATCAGGCGCATGCAACAGACATCAGGGGAATCTATGTGGCTCTGATGGAACAACACAGGTTTCCATGAGCCAACACCTGTGAAGAACTCTTTATCATATGGTTTGATTTTGAAAGAGTCCACCCTTTTCAAGAAACAACTTGGATGGACTGTTGAAAGACGCCACATGGTGATTCTTGATTAGCTCAAATTGTATTTTACTGTTAATTACTATTAAGACTTTATATTATAAATAGGAACATCGACTGATGGTTAAAGGGTCGATGGTTGTTGTAAGAACTCTTTTATTTTGGTTGTTGATARTTATTTTGAGACTGCTACGAATTAAGAAGTCCTTCTGAACCAGAGACAAGCTATTTTCATTAGATGTATGTGATTGGAGTTGGAGAAGAATTACTTCCTTTCCTGTTCCATGAATGTTGTAGTAAATGAGTAAGAGCAATTAATTCTGTTGTCAAGTTATCTGGTGCAATGTTTTAATGTTCCTTGCTTTAAATGATGAAAGTAAATCATTTTGCTTCTATGTGATGAATGTCTTGGTAGATGAATTATTTTTCTTATCGTGACATTGATTACAATTGTGTTTCTTTCTCTATGCTAAGTAGTTTACCTCAACTCTCTGATGAATGTCTTGGTAGATAAATTGCTTTGCTTACCATGATATTGATCATATATGTGTCTTCTTTCTACTAAGTAGCTTTCTTAGACAACAGTAGGATGCTCTTTCGGTTAAAGTATTATTACTAAGCCCTTGTGGCATATGTTCGTTGTCTGCATGTTCGAGCAACGAGTAATCCCAAGCTCGACCCCTTCCCAATAGTTAAAACTCTTACCCTATCTTTGTCAAGTTGGTTTATACTGGATTGCGTCTCTTGTACCTGCCCCACCTAAGAGAAAATACATAAAACATTGTTTTAACCAAAGGAAGAGAATTCACCAAAAAACACAAAATCTCATAGGTAATTTGGCCAGATTGTAAGATCTGGAGAACCATTCCACTCCAAATGCTGCAGAGTCTAATTGGGCCTCAGTGGCAGGTTTGGTTCCTGCTGTTGAATTAGTGGATTTAAGCCCCATCAACAACACCAGAGAAGGAAAAAAGAGATAGATAGTTTGCAAGGAGAGTTGAGGAAGCTCAAGCCACCTTCCTTCGATGGTGAAAGAGAAATGGAAGATGATGTCATAGCATGGTTGGTTGGGCTCCAGATATATTTTCAGTTGCATAACTATTCATCAAACCTGGACGCCAGGATTGCCACCTACCATTTACATGGGAAAGATGCAGTGTGGTGGGACCAACTGAAGCAAGTGGAACATGTTAATGAAAGTAGGATCACTTGGAAGAAGTTCAAGAAGTACTTCCACAAGGAGTACCTCTCAGAGTATTTCTATGACAAGAAAATTCAGGAGTTCTTTGAGCTCAGGTTGGGAAGCATGACCATGGTAGAGTATGAGAAGAAGTTCCTGGGATTGTTAAAGTATGTCAGGTTCATTGGTGATGAGAAAGTGAAATACAGATATTTCTAAGTGGATTTCCAACCTTATATAAGGAAAATATCAAGTATGATGAACCCAAGACCTTGACTGAGGCCATAAGGAAGGCTAAATACTTGTTTGAGAAAGGATAGGGAAGAGAATCCCTAAAGAAATATTGGAAGGACAAGAAGATTGTGAAGTCCAATCAGAGGAGGAAAGGATTCAAACCTCCCTTCAATAGGAATGAGCCTAATAGAAATAATCAAGATCAGTATGCTAAGGAGGATTTCAAGAAGGAAGACTCCTTGGGAAAAAGGGGAAGACCACCAATCCAATGTTGGGGATGCAAGGAAGATCACCTTTACAAGGATTTCCCACACATAAAGGATAGAGTGAAGACTGTGCACAACATCCAAGAGGATACAACAGTCAGAGATATGGGGAGAATCTATGAAGATTTAAATGATCGAAAAGAAGAGTACCAGTCCAATATGATCGAGGTGGAAGGTAAGATCATAAATAAACCTGTTTCTATTTTGATTGATTTAGGAGAAAGCCATTGTTACATTGACCCTAAGATAGTGGATAGATTACATTTGGAGAAAAGTAAACTTGGAAAAACAAGTTTGGTTCAGTTAGTCACTGGAACCAAAAGAAGAATCCATGATATGGTCAGAAGTTGTCCATAAGTCTTAATGGCGTGAATACTAGTACTGATTTAAACGTCATATGATTGGGGTCTTATGATATTTTGATTGGGATGGATTGATCATGCTATCCTAGATTTCCATAATAAGACATTTATATGCCTTGATTGAAATGGAAAACAAAGCACTGTGAAAGGAGTTCCAAGACCCATCTCTATAAGGGAGATTTCGGCCTTGCAGCTGAAAAGGCGTTTTAGAAAAGGATGTCAACTATATGCAGCCCATGTGGAGGAGCCAGTTGATACAAAGGGGCCAAGCCTTGAATATTTATCGGTGCTACAGGAATTTGAAGATGTATTCCAAGAAATACCTGGATTGCCACCAAGAAGGGAGATATATTTCTCAATTGATTTAGTGCCAGGAGTTGCCTTGGTATCAAAAACACCTTACAGAATGAGCACACCAAAGCTAAAATAATTACAAATGCGGTTGGAGTAATTTTTGAGGAAAGGGTACATCCATATAAGTGTTTCACCTTGGGGAGCACCAATACTTTTTGTCAAAAATAAAGATGGAACCTTGAGGCTGTGTATTGACTTCCGACAACTAAACAAGTACACTATAAAGAACAAGTATCCACTACCCCGAATTGATGACCTCTTTGATCAACTAAGAGGAGCAAAGATATTTTCAAAGATTGACCCGAGGGCAGGATACCATTAGGTAAGAATCAAGGAAGAAGACATTCATAAGACAACCTTTAGGACCAGGTATGGGCATAATGAATTTGTAGTGGTGCCTTTTGGACTGACCAATGCACCAGTTGTCTTCATGTGCTTAATGAATGGCATATTCATAAATTATTTGGACAAGTTTGTCATAGTATTCCTGGATGACATATTTATCTATTCTAAGTCTGAAGAGGAGAATGAACATCACTTGAGATTGGTATTGCAAGTACTAAGAGAACATCAATTGTACACCAAGTTGAGTAAGTGTTCTTTTTATCAAAAGCAGATCCATTACGTGGGACACATTATTTCAGAGTAGGGCATAGCAGTTGATCTAGAGAAGACTGAATCCATTAGAGGATGGCCAACACCCTGAAATGTGTCAGACATCAGATCTTTTATGGGATTAGCTGACTACTACAGAAGGTTCATAGTAGGGTTCTCTAGGATTTCTCACCCCATCACCTCTTTGCAAAAGAAAATAACTAAATTTGAATGGACACTAAAGTGTGAATTTTTTGTAATTTGTTGAAGGAATTACTTACTAGTGTGCCTATGTTAAAGATTGCCTACCCAAATGAAAGTTTTGCAGTATTTATAGACGCTTGTAAGGAAGGACTTGGGGGATTCCTCATGCAGAATGGATATGTCATTGGATATGAGTTCAGAAAGCTTAAGGAACATGAGAGGAACTATGCCACACATGACTTGGAACTTGCTGCCATTGTTCATGCCTTGAGGATGTGGAGGCATTATCTCATGGGGAAGAAATTAGAATTAAGGACAGACCACGTTGGTTTGAAGTATCTTTTCGAACAACCAACCTTGAATGCCAGACAAACAAGATGGCTAGAATTTTTAAATGAATATGACTTCGATATAAAGCATATCAAGGGAAAGGAGAATAAAGTTGTCGATGCACTTAGTAGGAGAGTGCATCTCATGCATGCTACTACTATCAGTATGCATCAGTCAGAATTTTAGATGGTCTTGTTACAGATCAACATTACCTACAGGTAAAGGAAAAATTACAACAAGGAGATGTACAACAAAAAATAAAGGAATACAAGATAAAGGAAGATGGATTCCTCAAGCATAAAAATAGAATCTATGTTCCTAGTTCTGGAAAACTGAGGGATTTGGTACCGAAGGAAATGCACGATGTTCCTTATGATGGACATCCTGGTTACCAGAAAACAATTACAGTAGTAAGAAGCCAGTTCTTTTGGATGGGAATGAATAGAGATGTTGATGATTGCATCGCTCAATGTATGGAATGTTAGAAGGTGAAGGATGAGCATAGGAACCCAACGGGTTTGCTGCAGCCATTGCCAATTCCAGAGAAGAAATGGGAAGTGATCACCATGGATTTAATCACAAGATTACCCAGAACAAATAAGAAACACGATTCAATCATGGTGGTGGTTGACAAATTAACAAAGGCTGCTCATTTTGTGCCTGTGAAGACAATGCATACAACAACAAATATTGCAGAAATTTTCATGAAGGAAATTGCTAGGTTGCATGGGATACCTAGGACAATTGTCTCGGACAAAGATACAAAGTTTACCTCCAATTTTTGGAGGGGATTGTTTAAAGGATTTGGCACAAATCTAAACTTTAGCACAACATATCATCCCCATACAGATGGGAAAATAGAGAGGGTCAATCGAATAATTCAAGACATGTTGAGAATGTATGTGATGGATAAGCCATCTAAGTGGGAAGATTACTTACACTTGGTTGAGTTTTCATATAGCAATGGGTATCAAGCTTCATTGAAAATGAGCCCATTTGAAGCCTTGTATGGTAGGAAATGCAATACTCTAGTGAGATGGGACAACCCAGTAGATAGAGTGGTACTTGGGCCGGAGTTTCTCAAGAACATGGAAGACCAGGTGGTCAAGATTAAGTAAAATTTAAAGGCAACTCAGGATAGACAGAAAGTTTATGCAGACAAGAAAAGGAGAGCCAGAGAGTTAAAAGTAGGGGAGCATGTACTTTTGAAAGTGAATCCCAAGAAAATCTCTTTGAAATTGGGTAGTTGTACAAAGATGGTAGCCAGATTCTGTGGCCCATTCAAAATATTGGACAGAATAGGGACGGTTGCATACATGCTTGCATTGCCTGCTTCCATGAATGTGAATAATGTATTTCATGTATCTTTACTAAATAAATATGTACATGATCCTAACCATGTTATTGATTGACATCTGATTCAGGTAGAGACAGAGGGAGACTTTCAGGTTCAACCAGTGCAAGTGTTGGACAGAAAAGTCAAAATGCTCCAAAATCGAGTTATAGAACTGGTAAAAGTTCATTGGACCTACTACAGTCCTAAAAATGCTACCTAGGAGCATGAAGATGCCATGCAGGCAGAGTACCAACATCTTTTTTGAATGAATTTGAGATTTTGATCTTTGTTTTGTATATGCACTAAGGATAGTGCCAAAATAAGGGGGAGGGGATGCAACACCCCAGGTTTTTGAACCCCCATTTTGAATAATGTATTGTTACGATGCTGAGAGGCCAGAGTGCCCAAGAAATGTAATGTTTTTATCATTAATAATAATAAATACATTGTTGGCTACTAGACGGACAAGGACTAGAGTTATAGGGGGCTATGATTCCACAAGAGAGGGAGCTTGAGGGACTAAGTGTTTATTCCTATGATTTCTTATTACCCTTTTTGTATAAGGGAGGGGATCAATTACGTGAACTTCTTGGGGAAGGCCAGGAGGTTCTTGTTTTCCCCACGGGGTTACTTAAACCCACCTCTGGTCTGATGGGGGGGTTGGACTGATGACTTGTTCATAGTTTTCCTGTTCGCTCACTCATTATTCTCTCATGCACTCCCATGCACCCCCCCTGACTCTTCCATTGATCCATCATCACCTGCGTCTTGGCTTGGAAAAGGAAATGGAGTTGTTGAAGAACTTAGCCATGGGATATTTGGTTGTAGTGGTCGCTGGTGTGATCCAGCCATGACTTGGGGCTTGCATGTCTGAAATGCATTAGCCTATGCCCTGTTTTTCTCACAACTGCGAGTCTTGAGAGTTCCAACATTGATATTCTGGACCAGCTGTGCTGGAAGCCCTAGAAGGAAGGAGAAGGATTGCCTAAGGGACTGCATGGTAGAGAAGGGCGGAGGTCCATTCTCTCGGGTGGCACAGGATGGGTAGAAGAGAGCTGGGTACTTGGATTGTTGTGGGTGTCGAGAAACCTGTGAGAGATTGAGAGCTGATTGGTTTGGCAACCCAATTACACTCTGGAACTGTCCTCGTGGATTCATAGCCCTGGCTCAAGGGTGACATTGCTATTGGAATTTAGAGCATTAGTGTCTATGGTTGGGTGGAACGTCCTTGGTCTTTAGCCAATCGGTGTCGTCTTTCATAAATATAAGTGATCTCTATTGTGATATTACTATATGTGTATGAATGTATTCCACTATGTAGTTTAATTGTCATTTACATGTATACAGATGTATTTCCGCTATGTATATTTAATTATCGTTTAACATAATCTTTAGATCTTGCATGCCTGTTGGATATTGTTGTGCATGTCATTAAGTCTGTTATCTTATGCATCATTAATAAATAAAGAAGGTAAACATGAGAAAGAAGTCCAAGGGTGGGCTTGCAGGTAGCGTACTTGGCCTGTGGGTGGCTGGGTATGTTATAGTTATGTTCTCATTTGGTTTATGTCTAAGTACAAATTCCTGTTCTTTGTGATTGCAAACATCGTTTCTACTAGTAACAAAGTGCTCATCGTCTCCTTAAAATTTTGCGCCTCCTCCAGCGTAGCTTGCAACTTCTTCTCTATTCCTTGCAACTCTGCATATTTTGTTAGCTGAGTCCATACTTGTGTGATTTATTCATACAACTTGGCACACTCTTCCTCAAAAATATTTATTCTCTCCACTCTTGTCAT
>ML846208.1:14868-26922 GCA_009831015.1 Picea engelmannii
CCCTTTTTCATCTTGTTGATGAGAGCTAGATTTTGTTCCTCCTATGTACTTGCAAGTTCCTCTATTACAAAAATCGCCAAACTTGCGATAAATCGCGAGTTTAAGGCTCAAAACGATTTTTTTTCTCAAACAATCGCTGAAAAAATTGAGGGATTTTTGGGGGAAAAATCGGGAAAAACTCACGAGTCGATGGAAAAAATCACCTGTGCAAAAAGTTCACACGTTTAAGGGTCCGTGAGGGGTTTTTTTGGTTTTATTTGTGCATTTAGCCAAGGAGGAGAGCCAAGCCATTCAACTAGCCAAGGTAGAGTTTGCCATTTGGATTTTGTGGATTCAAGAGTCAGATTTGTGGATTTGACATTGGAAAATTTTAGTCCATTTCACAGTTTTTGCATTTGGAGGTAAGTAAAAAAAATTGCCCATTATTTCTCATTTTTCCACCATAGATTTTCACAAGTTTTCAGTGGCAATGAGTTTTACATATTCAAAATGGATTTTTGATGGATCAAAAACAATTGTTTTCATTGTTATGTGATTTTCTTTCTTGCCATGTATAGCCAAAAACGTTTTTGGGATTTTCTTGCCCTAGGTCGATGTAAATTAGTTTAAAAAATTATGTCTATTTCAGGTTCAAAACCTTGTTTAAATGCTAGATACATAATTGATTTATCTCTGATTTTTAAATTTTCATTTTCACATCAATAACACATGCTAAAAAACAACTTTGTATGGCCCTAGGTTCATATTTTTCCATATTAAATGTAATGATCCCAAGCCATTATGCAAGGATCATCATGGTTTTGGTGTCTTTTAAAACTTTTACTGGTTGTGGTGTTTCATCAAATACTTTGTTGGTCTACTTGTTTAGGTGTGTTTACTTGCTGAATGACCTCCTGATTTCAGACTTAGGGTTTACTGATGTGTTTATATGTGTGTATACAACAAATAACAAGAAGAGATAAACATGGAACATACCTCAACCATATGCAATATGATAGACAAGACAAAACATCTCAAACTACTTTATTCATAAAATAGAGAAACCTGCTACAATGAAGATGCCAATCTGGTATGCTCAATAGATGGCCAAGAACATAGACAATAGAGCTGCTACAAAATTCTCCCGACAATACAAAATAAGCCTCCAGAGGCTGGATAAGCGATGAAGACCAATGCCAAGTGCCAAACCCCTCAAGCTGGAAGATGCCACACCCTGCTGCAGTGCTGAAGCTCCTGAATATTTTGTCCCTACTGTCAAATATGTCCAATCACCCCAATAAACATGCCAACTGATAGATCGGCCAACTGTAAGGACAACCCAGGTGTCCAAATCTTCAAATCCACTCTCAAACCCTGTAGATCTGAAACTCCTCCACTGAATGGTGCGCCCCACTGGATGAATGAAGCCCTAGATAATTCAGCCCTGCTGAAGGAGGCCTCCAAATGATATAAAACTCTCCAGAAATATAGATCGGGACACTACAAGTCACTAGGTGAAGTCTCAGGGTCAGATCTGAAGTGTAACTCCTCCAAACTGACTAGATCTGAATCTCAGAAATGCCCTCCTTCTCTTCAATTTGTCCCAATGCTTGAGCAAATCATCTGTACCATAAAAGTATCTCCAAAATCACTAGGAATGATGGTGAAGACCATCCAATAAGAAACCAAGTGATAGAATATCCAAAAACCCTGCCAATATCCTACAACGAATCTCTCTCCAAGGATGGTGCGCCCCTCTTGCTTGAAACCCTCAACTGGTGCGTCCTCTCTCTATCTACACATGAAACTATTGTAGAATCCCCCTGCAACTGAGTAGATATGGAACTAGAATGGTGTGGGAGAGTATTGCATCTCCGAGACCAAGCTTGGGACAAGCTAGGTGGAATCTTTCACCATCGAATCATCCTCTAGGGTTTGTTAAGTCAAAACCCTCAAAACCCCCAAGAGATGGGTTCACTAGCTAAAGCCAGATATCAAAATAAAAGCACACATGAATCCATGAGAAGAGGCCCTTGCCTTTCCTTTATACTTTTGTCTCACCTTGTCCCTCCAAAGTGACTTTCATTTTATTAATATTTAATTAATTAATTAAATCACTTTAATTAATTAATTAACCTTTTTACCTTTGAAAAACTCCTTATCTCTCCTTCTGGCTTCCCTAGCCACTGAAAGTCACTTCTAGCCATCCCATCCTGTAGTGTTGCTCCTCCCGATTCCAATGAGATATTACATTGAGAGGTTACTCCAAGTAATGTTCCCAAAATGACCTCTTTAGTGAATTTCATTGACTTATAGCTCAAAATAGTCAAAATCATGGAAATCGTCGGAATGCAACGGAACCAAAGCCAACCTGTGCGGAATGGATCATAATGATGGAATATGATGAGAAATGCAAGATATACCCCACAATGCCTCTCAATAACCCCTGTACTTGCTATAACCTCCATATGGCTACTCTGGTCATTGTAAACCTCTGCACTGTGATGATGTCCCAAAGTGGGGACATTAGAGTCCTCCCTGCTAGAAAATTGCTTGTCCTCAAGAAATAACCAAATCATCTCAAATAAAATACTAGGATCCCATGTACACCTGTGGGATACATAGTAGAACCCATCCAAATATGAACAATAGTACACTCCACCCCCTAGATCCCATATCAGGAAGTGAACTGCAATACTCTGTGAAGCATAGTCCTGAAAGATATCAACCCTGTGAACCTCCTGCACATGACACATTGCATCATCTCAGAATGAGTCCATCCTCCAAATATCTACCAAGATCCACATGGCCTCCATCAACTACGCATGATGATGCTAGCATGAGGTACTATAACCTCCATGAGACACCCTCAAGCGTTGTGCTCCCCTCAACACTAAAGCTAAATGGAAAGTTAGAACAACTTTCCCCTACAAAGGTCCACTTGCCCCTGTCAGTCAGTGAAATGCTCAACCCTGCAATCCCTCGGTCCCATGCTAACCTTTGTCAAAGATCACCATGTTGACCCTGCACTACTCTCACCACGACTGTCTGTCCCCTACATACATACTGGATCCTCCTCTCCTGGATCTCAAGTTGAAATACCTGTGACCACCGGACCTGCTGTCTAGAAACTGTATCTGTAAAGGCATCTCTATAGAAGAAGTACTTGTCCAAACATCTCCATGCCCTATCATGATGATCAAGCGGAAGGAAAGGTCTCACCCCATAGGACAAGTACCTGCAAACCCACTCCAAACCAAACCAAGGTGGAGTGTGTGGCTCTCTGGTGCAACCTAGGTCAACATGAACATCGTGCTAACAAAATGGACTCCTGGGTCCCATGGAAAACTTGGAAGTTTATCACTTCCAATCTCCTCTAACTAGTCCTATGTGAGACTAATCACTATCAGAAGCCTTATGTGCTCATCTGCTATCCTCCTCATGTTGTTGTCAATGATAAATGTGTCGGAAAAGGATAACAAACATATTTGCAACTAACTGTAGGATTGGAAGGCGTCACACGCTTTGTTCAATCCCAAGGATTTGACAAGAAGCTCGTCCATCAATATCCATGATAACTGCTCACCTGTAGTCATCACTAAACCCCAATCATCAGGTACAATCGGAAGCAACTCCTCCAATTGCTGGTAAACCACTCTCCATCTCCCATCACCCAAGAAACTGCTGAAATGGTGAAGGTGAGATCTCATAACCATATGTTGTTGCAAAGGAGTGGCACCTGCATTCTCCCCTAAGTGTGTCTCCTCCCTGCCAGGAAGTACACCCCTCTGAATCCCACCATACATCTCAGCATGTCTCAGTGAGCTATCACTCATCACTGTATTCTCTGGCATACTTTTGTCATCTCCCACAAACTCATGCTTCATCACAGATCCTGGGCGTACAACTGGATCAATCTCTATATGGAGATCAACCACTCCCAAGACACAAATGGAAGTGTCCCCCATCAACTGGTGCTCCTCTGCTAGATCATCAACATCCTTTGTCAACGTGACTGACTGATACATATGAGTGTCCACTAAGACAGATAAAGTGGATCTCTGATGGATCTCCTCAAGAGACTCATTTGTCCTAGACTCTAATTCTTGAAGGGCGGTCTATGTGCCTCTCAAGAATCCTCGAGTTCTCTCCAACTCCTAAGTGATTCAGACCATATCCAACTCCTACTCCCTTAGAGCCCCATGATACATCTCACCAACCCTCAATAGATAATCTTTGTCTGTCAACAACCACTGGTAGTCAGTCCTCATCACAGATACTCTCTCCCGGAGAGTGTGAAAGTCATACATGGAAAATCCTCCATCTGATCTACCCTGTGCCATTGATGCTCTCCAACAGTAATCTGTCATCACTGCATGCATGTCATCAATATGTCTAGTGGTTTCCCTAATCATAGCTTCACTAACTCTCAACTGTATTGCTAAGTGGTGTGACTCCTGATCATGGTCATAGTGAGGTGCCATCTCACACCCCTCACTACTAGTGTCAGTCCTTCTAGTGCCTGTTATCGCACAGTTTGTAGGTTAGGATGAAAAACTAAAGGATAAAGGTCAAACTGGCGAAACAAGAACCTTCCCCACCCAATGTCACCACAATGGGGAGGTTCTTTCTGTTTAGGGAGGTTACCCAGGGGAGATGTCCCCGATAACCTAGGGTTTGAAGAGACAGAAGATACAAGGTCAAGTTTTAAGAGTTCCCTCCTCGCAGGTTACCACCAGTGTAAGATAGCCCGGCTAATCAGCCAATAAAAGAAGTGTATACCCTATTGAAAACACCTACCCGGAACAAGACAATAACAACACAATACATATATTTGCAGGCTATAACTTAAAGGGTTAGTACATATATTTGGCAGTGGATGATGACTCTTCAAATCCCCCCTGGTATCTAACCAAAACCTATGGGTACAAGCTTGCTAGGGCACCCCGTTAATCCCCCCAACAAAGGTCAAGTGGGTTAGTGTAAGATCCAAGCAGATGTCAGAAATGTAAGGAACCTGATGCATATATCTGAAAGTTATAATGATCAAACATGACACATACCATGATACCTGGACCAATTACCTCATGGATCAAGAGTCTTCTCTAATGCGAGTCCAAGCTGATGGTGATGGGTGTTGTTGCTGCTGAAAGGACAAGTCTGTTGAAGAAGAAAAAGGATGGGCCCTCCAGGGCTATGCTCAGGTCAATCATGCTCTCAGTACTCCATGTCTACGACATGTGCGCCTCGAGACATGATCTCCTAGTTATCCCATGAAATCGGGGATAACATATTTCTCCAACTCGGGGACATGTGCTCACCATAGAGTGCATGAGAACCTCAGAATCTATGGCATAAAACTGCAGACCCGCTCCACTCGAATATGGCATTAGCAACAAAGGTGGGGTGGTATTTCCACCCAACAAATATAGATATATGTATATAAAGTAATCATAAATGTGAATAGAAAGTGAAACACTTACCTGTACTTACCTGTTGGTTGCATGTTGGTGTAGTCAAACAACCAGTGAATCCAACCCAACAATGTTCCTCGATACCTGCCTTTGTTCTTTATCATAAAAAAAAGAGTGATAAATCAAGCACAAAAACGTCAAGGGTTAGAATATATGTCGTATCATCAGGAATATCAAAGTCTAACTCATGGAGGGGAGTGGGAGGGATAAAATCATGCCAAGTCCATTTCTGAGAAAAGTATTCAATCCACTTCAAGAAAGGGTCATGAATGATGCAAGGTTTATAAAACTGACAAGGGCCTGCAAACTGACTACCTAGGACATCCTCATGCTCTGAAGTCAAGGAAGGGATCGACAGAGGTCTAACAGATGACTGGAAAGCTATCAAGGGAAATTGGGATAACTGACTCAAAATTGCAGTACCCAACCACCCCTTGGATTCCAAGATTTTCCTAAGAGGAAACTCGATGTTAAAAGTATACTTCCCAACTATACCTTTAATGGAAAAGCATGGTAAAGTAATAACGGGTGGCTGGAGTGAAAATTCATGAGAGTCCTTCTTTAGGCAAACAATGTTTTTACTCCTATCAAAATATGATCATATTGGTGGTTGATATTCATATTCATAGGGTAAATCTAAGTGCTCGGAGGAGTACTCATCAAAGGCCTCAAGGTAAGACCGAAAATCATCAGGCGATATTCGGTCAACCTTGGGTGTTTGTGGAGAGCCAGCAAAAATCTCATCTTCATGTTGCCACTGGTCAAGAGCTAGCTATGATAACTGCAAAGGAAACATTTGGAGATGACTCTTTATATCATAGATGGGATCCACATCATAACTAACCGCATCCCACCAATGTATCCCAACATGTATGAACTCGTCAAAATCATCTATGTCAGTATCAGTATCATAACATGGAGGAGTCAAAACATCCAATACTTCTATACTCTCTGTGTCATAAGGTAAAGAATCAGTAAAAACTTGGAAGGGGGAATAATTTACCTTGCTCAATCCTCCATGTGCAAGAGCTTCAAGTATTTGGATAGCTTCATCAGGTGGAAGATCTGTCTCTACATCTTCAGTCTCGAGACATAGGGGATCTAGCTTGTCCAAGGGTTCCATTCCTTCTTCATTATCTGAGTCATAGAACAAGGTATCATTAAAAGAATGAAAATGACTTACCTCATTCTCTTCATCTTGTGAAGGAGGGACAAGATATTGGAAAGCTTCATTAGACTGAGGACCAATTATCGGTGCTTCATCCTCATAATTCACGTCTCTGATTATATCTTCATTGCATTCTATTGGATTATGGGAGAAGTCTTTCTTCTCTTCAAGGGGTTGATAATGGTCTTCATAAACCTCGTCTCTTATATAAGAGGAATCTTGGTATTGATCATGATAAGGTCTCCTGATATCTTCTATAATCTCAGTGGTGAATCCTTTGTGGTGTAAGGTTACCATGACGTTTTGAAGCACATCTTCATACGTTTGGAAATCTGGCTTACTAAGGTCTATAAACCTACTGATGAGGTGTATGAAAGATGATATAACCCTGTCCTTGCAACAACTCTTAAAATGATTTTGTAAGTAGGATGGCAGGGTGAGAAAAAACATTTTTATAAGAGCATCCTCTCCTCCCAACTTTATCTCGCTCAAATACTCTAAAACATTTACTATGTGAGGAGCTAGGAGGTCCAAAAACATTGGAGATTTGTCTAGCCATTTTGTATCAAAGTAATTTGGGTATCCTTGAAAACTTCTGAAATCAATACTTGGATACATTTTTTCCCAGTGTGCCATGATCCCATAATTTGAAAATGCCATAGAAAGTAATGTGGCACCCTAAGAAATATTAGTGGAGTTGCCAGATAGTTCTCCTAAAACTATCAAAGAATAGGGGAATAAAGTCTAGTGGAGTCACCAGGTAAGCTTGTAAGAGAAAAGGTATTTGAGGCAAGGCTTACCGAAAGATTTTTCGTTGAGGAAGATTGACTCAGTGTTCCCCGACAACGGCGCTAAAATGTTATTGCACAGTTTGTAGTTTAGGTTGAAAAGATAAAGGATAAAGGTCAAACTGGTGAAACAGGAACCTTCCCCACCCAATGTCACCACAATGGGGAGGTTCTTTCTGTTTAGGGAGGTTAGCCCAGGGGAGACGTCCCTGGTAACCTAGGGTTTGAAGAGGTAGAAGATACAAGGTCAAGTTTTAAGAGTTCCCTCCTCGCAGGTTACCACCAGTGTCAGATAGCCCGGCTAATCAACCAATAAAAGAAGTGTATGCCCTGTTGAAAACACTTTCCCGGCACAAGACAAAGGCAACACAGTACATATATTTTCAGGCTATAACTCAAAGGGTTAGTACTTCTTTAACTATTTGATTTCATTCAATAAGAAATGCAATAGATACAAGATGAAGTCAACGTTTTGTTAATTGGCTTATGAAAGATTATCAGTTCATCAATATCTACTGAGATGACTAAGCCAACAGTATATCCAATCAATAATTTGTTCAATAAATCCTTGACGTCATCACTCAATTGCTTATAAGAGTCAAATGCTTGATGCGTCAACTATGACGTCAACCTAGGTTAGCAATGTTAGGTTTAGTTAGTTAGGGTTTCAGAAATTAAAGTTTAAAAGGTAGTTTTGTACACTAAAGGCTCAACGTTGGAGATCTAATCAGTGCCTTAGGGTATATGGAGTCAAAAGTAAGGGCACAAGGTCTCGACAGGATGAAAACTTAGAGACTAGAAGGTAGGGTTCTATGGTGCTGCAAAGGCAGGGCCCTAGAATCAAAACCCTAGGGGAAAGAGGCTCACTCCAGTGTTGCTTAAGCAAGGCCTCGTGCTCTTTCCTCCTTCTCTAAATAAACTTGGAAAAATGGCTAGGTCAAAGTATAAATTTAAGGGAGAAAGTGTTGCAATGGCAAGGCCTTCAAACCCTAGAAGGTGAAACCCTAGGTGTAGGCAATCTAGGCCTAGGACGTCTCCTCTTTTCAAATTATAACTTCAACACTAGCTCAGAAAAAGGAAGACAAGTGTAGAAACGGCTAGGCTCTATCTCCTTCTTCAATGGCTGAAAACTATTTCTCAACAAGCGGACATGTAAATATAACCTACTTGTGTGCTTGTTACCTAGGGTTTTAAATCAGCAATACAATAAGAAAATGTAATAAATTATACCTACAACCATTCATTTAAGAAGTTTTGCATGAAAATTCACTTACATGTCAAGAAGAAAGCATAAGAAAACCCTAGTTGTAAACCTTCCTTGAGAGAAATTCCATAAATGCCAAGAAAAATCCTCCAAGAACAAGTGCGCCTCACTTAAACATCAAATTTACCCTAGTAGGGGGAAAGAAATCAGATCTCACATGAGAGTGAGTTGTGTTATGTCCAAATGAGGGAAAAACATCCTCAATATATATCATCCAATGACCTTTAATTTACAAAATAGGTCATTAAAACAACCAACAAGGCTGACTACAAAAATTACACTGTTTTTACATTAACTGCTAAGTAAAAGACACAGAATGAGCAAAAGGTGGGACGTCAAGCTCTTCTGAAGGAGACGTTGGCCCTTTTTGGGCTAGTCCAGCATCCAGAAGTCAGGCGTTATCCCTTTAAGGGATCCTCTAAGCTGCCACACGTGACAGTAAGCCCATCAAACTGCCACACGCTCAAGATGATGTCCAGATCTCTTGGGTGACGTCCTGTCCATCAAGAGGAAAATGTTCCATCTGAAATGGGTCATCCCCCTTAGGCTGGGCTCAGCCAAAGTGTCCTGGGTGGAAAGCCCTTCTTTTCTTCATGTGAAAAGGCTCATCACATCACTATCCTGTCTCTACCATACCAACAACCATCTAATGAGCTCTTCATCCCCATGGAGGTCCAAGCTAATCATCTCCCCATGTGTACCGTTCCACTCGTACCTGTCCATCGGGCATGGTCCTACACATCAAAAACTTCGTCGTCCATGGGCTCATTAGTCCTCGAGATCAAAGCAATGACAATAATATTTCATCATTAATTTTATCAAATACATGCATAAGACCCCTATCATATCCTCTAATAGCTCAAAGATATTACACTAATCTACTATACAAAGTTGAAGAAAAAGACAAGGTAACCTATTGGGCCAACATCCATAAGAAGAGGAAAGTTTCCAAAGAACATCATTCAAGCCATGTAATACGAGGTGGTATGATCCAAGGATGTCCAGACACAGTGAAGACCAAGGGTAGGTATTATCCGTGGGTGCCTTTGTAGAAGGCGAGTTGTACCTGTCATAGATGCAGTTCTTTCCAAGCCCCTTATTGCCTTTATTCTTTCTTTATTACTCTTTCTTTCTTTCTTTTTTTTTCTTCAAGGTCTGTCTAGAGGACATTGCCTTGGCATGGTGACCAGAGCTGACAGTGTTACCCATGATTATTTTCGCAGAAATGATAAGGTTGGCTCGTGATGAGACCCCCTTTCCCTTGGCCATGAAACCAAGGGTCATTGCTCTGGCATGGTGACCAGATAACAGAAATGTCATACTACTAGATACCTATGAACATAATGGTCTGGATCGTGATGAGACCTCTCATCCTCTTGGCTAGGTCTTGTTTTATTATTTTTCTTTGGGTCCCTTTTGTTTCTTATCGAGAGGCCTTTTATTGCCTTCTCAGGGATCCCTGGGCGAGTCATCTCTAGGTTTTATTTCCTATGGATTTTATCTTTTACCAGATGCTTTACCTCCTGGGCCTTTAGCCCCTTCTTCCCATAGGACAAAGTGTAACCCCTTAAATAGGTTATCCTAATGCCCGGACTAGGTGAATGGGATAGATGTATGGGAGATAAGATGTAAAATGATAATATAGTCGGAGTGGACGATGACTCTTCAAATTCCCCCCGATAGCTAACCAAAACCTATGGGTACAAGCTTTCTAGGGCACCCCATTCATCCCCCCAACAAAGTTCAAGTGGGTTAGTGTAAGATCCAAGCAATTGTCAGAAATGTAAGGAACCTGATGCATATATCTGAAAGTTATAATGATCAAACATGACACATACCATGATACCTGGACCAATTACCTCGTGGAGCAAGAGTCTTCTCTGATGCAATTCCAAGATGACGGTGATGGGTGCTGCTACTGCTGACAGGACAAGTCTGATGAAGAAGAAGAAGGATGGGCCCTCTAGGGCTATGCTCAGGTCAATCCTTCTCTCGATACTCCATGTCTAGGACCTGTGGGCCTCGAGAAATGATCTCGTAGTTATCCCATGAAATCGGGGATAACATCTGGCTCCAACTCGAGGACATGTGCTCACCATAGAGTGGATGAGAACCTCAACATATCTGGCATAAACCTGCAGACCTTCTCACTCTCGAATATGGCATTAGCAACAAAGGTGGGGTGGTATTTTCACCCAACAACTTTCCTTGATACCTGCCTTTGTGATTTATCATAAACCAAAATAGTGATAAATCAAGCACAAAAATGTCATGGGTTAGAATATATGTCGTATCATCAGGAATCTCAAAGTCTAACTCATGGAGGCGAGTGGGAGGGATAAAATCATGCCAAGTCCATTTCTGAGAAAAGTATTCAATCCACTTCAAGAAAGGGTCATGAAAGAAGCAAGGTTTAGAAAGCTGACAAGGGCCTGCAAACTGGCTACCTAGGACATCATCATGCTCTGAAGTCAAGGAAGGGATCGACAGAGGTCTAAAAGACGACTGGAAAGCTATCAAGGGAAATTGGGATAACTGACTCAAACTTGCAGTACCCAACCACCCCTTGGATTCTAGGGTTTGCCTAAGAGGAAACTCGACGTTAAAAGTATACTTCCCAACTATACCTTTAATGGAAAAGCACATTAAAGTAATAACAGGTGGCTGGAGTGAAAAGTCATGAGAGTCCTTCTTTAGGCAAACAATGTTTTTACTCCTATCAAAATCTAAGCATAGTGGTGGTTTATAGTCATCTTCATAGGGTAAATCTAAGTGCTCGGAGGAGTACTCATCAAAGGCCTCAAGGTAAGACCGAAAATCATTAGGCGATACTCGGTCAACCTTGGGTGTTTGTGGAGAGCCAGATAAAATCTCATCTCCCTGTTGCCACTGGTCAAGAGCTAGCTGTGATAACTGCAAAGGAAACATTTGGAGATGACTCTTTATATCATAGATGGGATCCACATCATAACTAACCCAATCCCACCGACGTTTCCCAACATGTATGAACTCGTCAAAATCATCTATGTCAGTATCAGTATCATAACATGGAGGAGTCAAAACATCCAATACTTATGTAGTCTCTGTGTCATAAGGTAAAGAATCAGTAAAAACTTGGAAGGGGGAATAATTTACCTTGCTCAATCCTTCCTATGCAAGAGCTTCAAGTATTTGGATAGCTTCATCAGGTGGAAGATTTGCCTCTACATCTTCAGTCTTGAGACATAGGGGATCTAGCTTGTCCAAGGGTTCCATTCCTTCTTCATTATCTGAGTCATAGAACAAGGTATCATTAAAATAATGAAAATGACTTACCTAATTCTCTTCATATTGTGTAGGAGGGATAGGATCTTGGAAAGATTCATCAGACTGAGGAGCGAT
>ML846208.1:42892-55999 GCA_009831015.1 Picea engelmannii
TTCTCCTCTGGACTGAGTTGAGTTGATATGTGAGAGGGCCCATGTGATGGGTGTGTCATTCTCCTTTGGACTGAGTTGAGATGATGTGTGCCCATGTGTTGGGTGTGCCCATGTGATGGGTGTGCGTCGGATTCTAGACTAAGTTGTTATGACGTATGGTCTCTTTTCTACTCCTCTAGACTGAGTTGAGATGGCTTGAGATGGTCTCCTGCCTTGTACTCCTCTAGACTGAGTTCATTCGACTTGAGATGGTCTCCTTCCTTGTACTCCTATGGACTTGGTTGAGTCGGCTTGAGATGGCTCTCCAGATGGTACTCTTGTGGACTCAATTGAGTGATCTATTGTTATAACGTATGGTCTCTTGTCTACTCCTCTGGACTGAGTTGAGATGAATTGAGATGGTCTCCTACCTTGTACTCCTCTGGAATGAGTTGATTCGACTTGAGATGGTATCCTGCCTTGTACTCCTATGGACTTGGTTGAGTCATCTTGAGATGGCTCTCCAAATGGTACTCCTGTGGACTCAAATGAGTGATCTGTTGAGAGTGACGTCCATGTGGAAGAGCACAAGTGTATGTGTCCCTAGTGGTTGAGAACTAGAGGATGTGTGAGATCCTTGCTATATTGTGTAAAGAGTAAGATTTACTTGTAACCCCAATTTGTGATGTAAAGGGTACAAGTTGGCCCGACCATGTGAAAGGCAATTAATTTTGCATAATTATTAATTATATTATTAAGTTGTGTAGGTCGGCCCATAGACACACCATTTGATGTGATATATTTTTCATAAATAAGAGTGGATCCCCATTGTGGATCACACACTTTGCATGTTGTAATGTTCCCAACCAATTTTCAGCCAAGAACTAGGGTTTCTATCTGATGTTTTGTGTATTGTTTTGCAGATTGCTATTACAGAAGGATGCGTTGGAGTATTTTTACTGATTTTATTGCATAGAAGAGATCATAACAAGTATGGAACAGATGATAATGAAGTAAACACATAAATAGAGACAACAAGCTTCAGATCTGACCTTCATTTACATAGAATAAGTGATCTTCATACATAGATCTGTAGATCTAGTACAATATAAGAGATATAGAGACCCTAGGTCCTCCTCCACTGAATATAGTTGATAATAAGATTAATTTATTTCCCTTCTTGAATAGATTCCTTCAGATCCCTACTGGTACGACCTGGATGATCAGATATGGAGATAGTACGGCCCTGGAATGCTAGATCTGGAACTGGTATGACCCTGACTAGATGGAAATCCTTAATATTTCAGCCTCCTAGCAAATGGCCTCCAAATGATGTCAAAACACCCTCAAACTGTAGATCATGGGCTCTAGAGTAGGAATGAAGCAAGTTAGACTTAAACCCCTCAAGTTTTCCCTCAGATCTATGAATATCCTCAATGGGAGTTGCACCCTCCTTTAGAAATTCCTCCTGAGCGAAATAAAATAATCCAAAGGGGATACCCTTGGTATCAATGCTGAAAAAGGACGTTATGACTCTAGAGATGAACCTCTAATGGCATCAGACTACATATCTAGACTACTCCAAGCAGATCGAACCTTTTCTCTTCCAAAGATGCGCCCTACTGCTAAAAACCCTTCAGATCTGTGCACCAACTCCAAGTGTTATTTGTTGAATACCTGTGACTCGATTAGAATGGTGAGGGAAGGATATTTCACTTCCTTGGCCAAGATTGAACCAGGAACAGAGGAATCTTTCACCTCATTGTTGGTTGCTAGGTTTTGTTTTCTTAAAACCCTCAAAACATAAGTTGTCTAGCTCAAAAGTGCAAAGTGAAAAAGTGAATAATGAGAATAGAATGCTAAGAGGTGCGCCCTTCTCCTTCTTTTATACCTCTTTTTCTAATTTTCCATTGAGTTGCTTTTTCCACTTGCTAAGGGTTTTTTTAATTTAATCTTCCTTAGTCTTTTACCAAAGTCACTTTAATAATATAACTTTAGATATTGTTTAGTGACAAAACCACATTTCCTTCCCCTTTCTTATCTTGGACTATAGTCTAGAGAGGTAGCTAGACTACTACGTCCCTGAGATCTCGTGTCACTGAGAAGGGCATATTACAGTCTCCCCTACTGGAAATCGCTTTCCCTCAAGCAATTCAAAACCATTCTCTTGCACTATTCTTTCTCTTTCCCAAGTAACATCTTCTATGGGCAAATATTTCCATTTAACCAAGTACTCTTTAATGGCTCTTCTTCTTAGTTGTTTCACCATGGTTTCCAAGATCCTTTTTGGTATGAGGTGGAGTTGTCCTTCTTCATCCATGGGTGGTAATGTCTCATTGACTAATACATGTTGGCCTAATTCTTTTTTCAAACAAGACACATGGAAAACATTGAGGATCTTACTTCTTGGGGGCAATTTCAATTCATATGCTGCTTCTCCAATTCTTCTTTGTACTTCATGTGGATCATAGAAGTGGGGTTGTAATTTCTCAGCACTACTCTTCTTGACAGATACTTGTCTATATGGCTGCAGGTGCAAGTATACCAGATCCCTTACCTCAAAGGTGCGCTCCACAATTTTCCTGTCTGGATATAATTTCTATTGGTTCTGTGCTCTATGGAGATTCTCCTTGAGTTCTCTGACGATGTCCTGATTAACCTGGATCCACTCCTTGGACATAGGATCCTTTCTTTCTCCAAATACAATCTCTTCAAAAGTAAGACGATCATAACTGTATAAATATTTAAAGGGGGACATGCTAATGGACATGTGGTCGGTAGTATTGTAACAGTATTCCCCTAAGTAAAGCCAATTAACCCAAGTTTTTTGTTGTCCTGCTACATAATTTATGAGGTAACCATCAATCCATTTGTTGGCAATTTCAGTTTGTCTATCAGTTTGGGGATGGTAGCTAGTGCTAGGAGTCAATTCAGTGCCCACCAGTATAAAAATATCTTGCCAAAAGATACTCATGAATTTGTTGTCCCTGTCACTAACAATGTTCTTAGCTATGCCATGCATCCTAAAGATCTCTTTGAAGAACAATTCGGCTACATGTGATGCGTTTTAGTCCATGGATATGGCAAAGAAATCAATGAACTTTGTTAACCGATCCACAACTACAAATATGTAGTCCTTACCTTGCGTTCTGGGAAGACCTGTGATGAAATCCATTGAGATACTTTCCCATTTGTTCTCTGGTATTGGAAGAGGTTGTAAGAGTCTTGTTGGATGAGAGTTTTTATCTTTACTCTGTTGGAAAGAAGCACATTCCTTGATGTGGCGCAAAACATCTCCTTTGAGTCCTTTCCAAGAGAACCTTTCTCTTACCTGTCTGTATGTCTTAAGGAACCCTTGATGGCTCGTTATTGGAGCATCATGGAAGGCTTGGAGCACATTTCCCTTGAATGTAGACCCAGGTACCAAATAGATCCTTACTTTGTAATAAATTATGTTATTTACGACCCTATACCTATCATCCTATAGTTTTCCATTCATCAACTCACATGCAAACCGGTTCTTTGATTATTCTACCAACAACTGTGGTTTCCAATCCACTGATATTTTTGTCATAGAGTAGACCGGAGGTCTTTTGGCTAGAGCATCTTCCACTACATTATTATTTCCCTTGACATACTCAATATCAAAATTGTAAGATTGAATCTTGCTTACCCACTTTTGTTGTCTCTCGTTCAAGTCCTTCTGGGATAAAAAGTACTTGAGGCTGTTATGATTAGTTCTTACTACAAATTTTTCTCCAACTAAGTACTGTCAGAATTTGGACAAGGCATGCATTATGGCTAGCATATCCTTGTCATAAATTGTATAGAGAAACTCAGGGCCTCTCAGCTTATGGCTCTCATAGGCAATAGGATGCCTATTTTTCATAAGGACAACTCCTACTCCTGCACCTCATGCATCACATTCTAATATGAAAGGTTGAGAGAAATTAGGTAGGGAAAGTACCTGGAAAATACTCATGACCGTCTTCATTTTTTCAAATGTGACTTGTGCTTCTTCACTCCAACTGAAAGTTCCCTTTTTGGTTAAGTCTGTCAGAGGAGCACAAATATGGGAGAAGCCCTTGACGAACTTTCTATAATAGCTGTAAATTCTGAGGAACCCTTTGAGTTCTGTAAGTGTCCTTGGGGTAGGCCAGTTGATGATAGCTTGTATTTTTTCTTGATGGCCTTGTACTCCCTTTGACCCAATAATTTGTCCTAAGTACAAAACCTTGGTCATGCCAATCTCACACATCGACTCTTTAGCATATAAAGAATTCTCCTCCATGATACCCAAGATTTCATCTACATGTCGTAAGTGATCCTCCCATGTTCTACTAAAGATCAGTAAATCATCAAAGAAGACGAGAAAATATTTTCTCAATTGCTTGTTGAACACATGGTTCATACATGACTGGAAAGTGGCATGGGTGTTGGTAAGGCCAAAGGGCATGACAAGAAACTTGTAGTGGTCGAAGTAACATCTGAATGCAGTTTTGTGTACATCATGTTCTCTCATTTTGATCTGATGATAGCCTGACCATAGATCTATCCTAGTAAAGTAGACTACACCATGAAGTTCATCCAACAATTCATCAATCTGGGGAATAGGATACCTGTTCTTAATAGTCCTCTTGTTCAATGCTTTGTAGTCAATGCACATGCGCATTGTTCCATCCTTTTTCTTAACCAACACAATTGATGATGCGAATGGACTTGAGCTCGATCTAATATGTCCCATATCCAACAATTCCTTGATTTCACTCTCTATCTTGTCTTTGTGCTTATTTGAGTACCTATAAGGTGTAGTAATGACTGGTTTGTCTCCTTATTCCAACTCTATGATGTGCTCAAATCCTCTATCTGGTGGTTGTCCCAGAGGAATAGGCTCAAAGACTCTTTTGTGTTTGTGGATAATTTTTTGTATATCTGGAGAGTATGGTTTGTGGGGCTCTTCTTTAGTATCCAAAATAAAGCATTCAACTGCATAGGCTATCTCCTCTCACCTAAATATGGCATGCATATTTTTCGCTATCATGATTCTAGGAGAATCCCCAGTCATTCCTTTAAGCCTAATTCTCTTCCCTTCATCTGTGTTGAAGGACATATCCATTGTTTTATAGTTGGTTGTGATAGGCCCCAAAGTGTCGAGCCATTGCACCCCTAAGATGATATTGGTGTCAGGAATATTTACCACATAGAAGTCCCGTGTTAAGGTGTATCGGCCTAGAGTCAAGTTAATTTGTTGAATGTACCTGTCACAAGATATGGTACAACCCCCTACTACTTCAACCAAGAATCCTTCAAATTCCACTGTGGGAAGGTGTCTCCCCTCTACCATGGCTATGTCAATAAAGTTATGGGAGTCTCCTCCATCTATCAACAAAGTTGCTTGTTTCCCTTCAACTACTCCTTTTATTCTAAAGGTGTTGAATTTTGGTATCCCACTCATAGAAGCAATAGTGATCTTTTTATTGCCTTTATCTGGTGTTTCATGATCCATTATTACTTCCTCTTCCTCTCGGAGGTTTTTCTGCATAGTATGGATAGCCCCATCATCTTCATTATCTTCCTCCTCTTCACTGCCATATACTACCTTTGTTGATTTTTCATAAGCTAGGTTAAGCATGAAGTTCATTTCATTTTAGCATTTCACTTAACCATAAACAATAATGTTGCAACAACCAAGATCACAAGAAGAAACACCATGCACAAGAACACAAGAAGTATCCTAGGAAACCCTTATCAACAAAGGAAGAAAACCCAGCCAAATCCTTTTCTATATTCTTCAAGAGAAATACCTCCAACAAGATAAACCTTAGGACACAATAGGGTGCTTCAAACCCTAGAAGACTAGCGCCCAAGAGAGGTGTGCACCTTTTCCCAAGTAGATGTGGTTGCTGAAATTTCCAAACTCACAAGGAAGATATGATTCCACAATGGGGAATCATCCCTTACTTATATTAGACTTGTCCAATCAACAAAGGCATCTATTGGCTCAACATGGCTGACCTCTCTAAGTCACTTTATAATATATTATTATTACTATTATTATTATTATAATTAATATTAATATTAATTATCTTTTACATTTATTATTAATCACATTAAGGTGGGTCCGACCTGTACCCTTTATATAACTATTAGGGTTACAGGATCGTCCACTCTACAGATCTGCTTTCCCACTGCCACCGACAGGAGAATAATATGGAGTCTTCTTGTCAACTCTACTGCTCAGAGGAGGCTAATACATCATCTTTATTTCGGTTCTCGTGACGATCCACCCATCACTTTAGGATTTCACACGTTCACCTTGTGCTCAGCCACAAGCATGTCCTAACTCAACAGATCTATTTTTCACTGGATAATCATCTGGAGTTCTTCTCAACTCTCTGAATGGAGGATGTCATCTCTACATTCCTAGCTCTGTCTCAGGCAAGAACCATGTACCTTTCTTAGGGGATTTTTCTCAGGTTTGTAAGTTGAGAGAAATACTTCCATAGCTGCTATGTTCCACATCTGATAGGTTTGTAAGTTGGAGGATGTCTCCCATAGCTGCATTCATCAACACTCCCTCTCAGCTAGGGAGGCATTCTTTATCATGCCAAGTCTCACATGAATGTATTTTGAATTTTGTCTTGGCTGGAGTTATCGACACTCCCTTTCAACTAGGGAGCTATTCTTCACGAAGTTAATTTGGTGAAGATATCTGCAATCTGCTCATGTGTAGGAAGGTACTGCATGTGTATGATTTTCTTCTGCATCTTATCTCTGAAATAAGGATATTTCATCTTATTGTATTTTGATCCATCATGAAACACTAGGTTCTCAAGGAGCTTTACTCACAACTTTTGGTTATCATTATAGGATCCATCTCATGGTCAAGTAAATCTGTCAGAAGCTTGTGAAGCCACATTTCTTCACACACTTGATGCTTACATACTCTGCCTCTATGGTACTCAAGGCTACAGAGTTTTGTTTCCTGCTGTATTAGGAAACCATGAAAAAATTCATGATAGAACATCAGTTGGATGTGCTTTTCCGGTTCACTGTACTTTCTGCTCAATCTGAATCGACATATCCTACAAACTCAAGTTTATATTGGAGGCATATCTTAGGCCATATCCAACTGTGCCTCGTATATATCTCAATACATGTTTTGTTGTTTGTCTAGTGAGTCTGTCTTGGTTGACTCATGAAATCACTAGGACCATTCACTGCATGGTATGAATCTAGTCTGGTGTTGACCATATATATTAGTGATCCAATCAGTTGTGGATCAGTCTTGTCTGAATCATCATCAATCTTCTTCTTTAAATCCAACACGATGGATTTTGCATTCTGTCATACTAAACTTCTTTAATATTTTCACTGTATATTTTCCTTGACTTAGGAAAATATTATATGTCATCTGTCATACTTCTTGTCCCAAGAAATAGTGCGTCATAATCAGATTCTTCATCTCGAATTCAGAAGTCAAGGATTACTTGTAACAACAACGCTTTCTGAATAAGTCATCAAGATCAGAATCTCATCACCAATACAGTAATGATATAGGTTTGGATCAGCAACACTCTTGCTGAAATCCAAATTTATCAAGAATCTATCTATCTTATATAGTTTCCAACTCATGGATGGAGGTACGGATGGAAGTGTATCAGGTTCACTAGATCAAGTGTCTCATCATAGACAACTCCCTCTGTTTCTAAGAAACTTCTATCTATAGATCTCATTTTGTATTTCTTGACACTTTCATCAGCTGCATGCTTGATCATATAGATCCACCTAGAAGTTACCACTGACTTCCCTTTTTGGTCCTTGAATAATATCTTATGCATCATTCTTTTAAGATATACTAGTATTCTTCTGTTATGGCATCTTGCTATACCAGTTCTCTTGTTACTTATCTAAGACAAGGTGTCTCAGCATCAATGAAGTGGCTCATGACTGAAGGATAGCTCGAAAATCTCTTTTTCTTTCTTGGAATGTGCCTTGATATGCTTGTATGTTTATCTGCCTCTTGTAGAGTGAGTCTAGGTAGGCATTTTATGCCCCACTGTAATATCTCTGAACATATCAACTGGAGAAACTGGATAACCTAGAGTAATGACTATCTCGCTCTGAATTGTTGAAGGGGGAGAAGGTGTTGTCTCACTGTCAATCTCCATCTAAGATTCTTTGGGTCTTTGAAAAACTATCTCTTGTTCAAGGACAACGTCTCTGCTTGTCTCAATCTGTCTCTAACTAGGGATGTCTTTGAAGATTCACTATATCCTTTCTTCCTAAAGGATCTAGCTTGGACTTCTTCTCTTTGGGTAAATGAAAATACATTGGGCACCCAAATAAACTGAAGTGCTCAATCTCAGGATTCATTACGGTGAAGACTTCTTCGAGAGTTATGTTTTCTTTTTTTTTCAAACTCTGGTGAAGACTCTTGTTCTACACACATACTGTGTCATGCATGCTTCTTCCCATGGAATCCTAGAAACATTTTGATCATGCTTTGTAACATTGGTTGTCTCAATGATGGTTCTATTCTTCTTCTTTCTCAAATGGTTTTGGCTCCTTCTGAGTCAAGTGACTCCCTCTGAAGGATAAGAATCTTCTTTTCTTGTTAACCTATCTAGAGCAAGAAAACAAAAAGAACCAACACAAGAATATCTCCTAAAGGAGAATAGTGAGTACATCTCTAGAATCAAAACATTTTAAGGAATATTGTCACAGCTACAACACCTACTTGTAATGTAGCAACCTTTTAGAAATATAGGTTAGAGGAATGACAATTACAAAAATCAAACCTAGAATATTTACTTTGTGTGTGTTGTTTCTTTGAATGCACTGAGATCCCTCTAGATCCATGACTTCAGTAAAGGTTCCTTCCTCCTGCAATTTCACTCATGACAATGATACAAATAATATATACAAGTGCATATTTGAGGATGTTGATATGATTTCTTTAATGGATCTTTGGCTGATCTCTATCCTATGAGATCTTTATGAAGATAGTCACGGTGTCATATTTTGTCATCTTTACTATTTTGAAGTTGGCCCTTCAAAGTGAGGGCTTGAGTAGGTGATTAGCTTCCTTGTACTGACATCATCTTCCTTCCATTCATTGATAGTTGTCTCTGGTAAACCCTTTTGTATTACTCACAATAAGTCTTCCACTGAAGTTTTTTCTTTGAAGAACTTTGAAGTTGCTTGATCCATCAATCTTATCTTCCATCAAGCTTATCTTCCATTAGTTTTTGTTCATCGTAATTTTAGATTCTTCACAACCCTTTGTCAACTAGGCTAGAAAACCTAACGGCTAGGATAGGCTAGCACTTTTAGTTTTTATTGGACTTATGAMTGCCAACAATAAGCCTTTGAGAGATAGTAGAACACTAGTGAGCTAAAGAGCTCCTTCAATGGGTTTGCAGAAACCCTAATTTTGAAATTTCTGCAGAAATTGACGAAATCCTAGGGCCAAAAATTCAAAATGCTCAAAMTCTCACTCTGAGAGTCTCTGGAGATGTGCTGGAAGAGGTCGTACTCTTCTATGCCAAAAGTATCCYGAGTGTCCAAGTATTAAGGGCTGAATCACCACTAAGAAGGAGGYCGTACAGATTTTTTCGAAACCCTAGGAGGACCGTATGATTCTGCAGAAGAGGAGATATGGCTGATAAAAGTTTGTATCTTGTTCAATGGGTTCTTCAATACCTATGCTCTAATACCATGTTGATTTTTCATAAGCTAGGTTAACCATGAAGTTCATTTCATTTTAGCATTTCACTTAACCATAAACAATAATGTTGCAGCAACCAAGATCATAAGAAGAAACATCATGCACAAGAACACAAGAAATATCCTAGGAAACCCTTCTCAACAAGGGAAGAAAACCCAGCCAAATCCTTTGTTATATTCTTCAAGAGAAAGACCTCCAACAAGATAAACCTTAGCACACAAGAGGGTGCTTCAAACCCTAGAAGACTAGTGTCCAAGAGAGGTGTGCACCTTTTCCCAAGTAGATGTGTTTGCTGAAATTTCCAAACTCACAAGGAAGATATGATTCCACAATGGGGAATCATCCCTTACTTATATTAGACCTGTTCAATCAAAAAAGGCATCTATTAGCTCAACAAGGTTGACCTCTCTAAGTCACTTTATAATATATTATTATTATTATTATTAATATTAATATTAATTATCTTTTACATTTATTATTAATCACATTAAGGTGGGGCCGACCTGTACCCTTTATATAACTATTAGGGTTACAGGCAGGTATGACTCTTGAACAACATATAACAAAGGATCGGATACACCCAATAATGCTCATCCACTAGGGGCACATCCATAGGGATGTCATAGCTATGATTCACTGCATTACACAGAAGAACCAGGTCTTCACACGTTCACCTGTGCTCGTTCACAGGCACGTCCACTCTACAGATATGCTTTCCCACTATCACCGACAAGAGAATCATTTGGAGTATTCTCGTCAACTCTGCTGCTCAAAGGAGGCTAATACATCATCTTCATTTATGTTCTCATGATGATGCACCCAACACTTTGGGATTTCACACATTCACCTTGTGCTCAGCCACATGCACATCCTAGCTCAACAGATCGCTTTTCCACTGGATAATCATCTGGAGCTCTTCTCAACTCTTTGAATGGAGGAGGTCATCTCTAAATTCCTAGCTCTGTCTCAGGCAAGAACCACGTACCCTTCTTAGGGGATTTTCCTTAGGTTTGTAAGCTCAGATAAAGACTTCCATAGCTGTTATTTTCCACATCTCACAGGTTTGTAAGATGAAGGATGTCTCCCATAGTTGCATTCATCAACAACCTCAACATAGTGTATTTTTCCCTTTCCTAAACATCTGTGTCCTGGTTGCCATAGGTCCCTACAAGTGTAATATAGTTGCTTTCTCCTTAGATCTCTTCTTGTAGACTCATCTAATTTCCCTTTTCCTCTATTCTTTGGTCTAGTGTTGCGGCCTTTCTGAACCATGGGTGGTTTAGGTGTGAACCTGTTTTTCTTGGTTGCCCCCACTAAATCCCTGGTGCGTTCAATGGCATCCTGTAATGTTATGGGCTTGAAGGCCTTAACCCATCCTTTGACTAGTTCTGTTATTCCTTCTATGAACAACATAAGTAACCTTGATTCTGCAACATCTAGAACCATCACTGGTACTCTTTGAAACTCATCAATAAAGGCCTCAGCCAAACTTTTCTATTTAAGTTGTGTAAGCTCCTTGAAATGACGATCTGGGTCTCCCTTGTCAAACTTGTCAATAAGCCTTTGAGTGAATTCTTGGTAAGAGATGATGCGCCCATGAATCAAGGTGGTTATTCCATGAAACCAACATTCATGTGCCTTTCCCATCAAGTACATAGTTGCAAATTTGATAGCTTCCCTTTCCTCCATAGGATTCAATTAGAGGTACGCATCCATCTTGTGTACCCACATTGTAACCGAAAGATGATCTGATCCATCAAAGGTAGGTGGCTCCATTTTCCCAGCTTTTCGTCCTAGTACATTTATACCTCTGTAACACTCCTTGGATCTTCTTTTCATCTTCAAGTGGAAGTAATCTCCCACAGAGACCTGTCTCCTAAATCCTGTGCTCATAGTGTTGTATTCCCTCTCTGTTGTTTCCCATTCCTCTCCCAGGCTTTCAGAATCCGATGCATTAGCTTCCCTTCTTTGTGAGTTGAGGAAGGTAGGCATGTAGGGCCTAGGGGTGGTTTTGCTAAGTGTATGGGAAATAACTGGCTCTCCCTCATTGGAGAGATGCTCCTCCATTTGAGCTCTGTGTATAGATTCTTCATGATTCCCATTGCCTCCACGAGATCCACTAGCTTCATGATTTCCCCCATATAGGGGTGGGTCGTTTCCATGCCTCTACTCCATCAAAAACTGAGAAAGGATTCCTCGATGTTTATTCAGTTCTTCCAACACTGTTATCATTATATCTTGTCCCCTTTGGAAATTAGTAAGAGATAAGTGGAGCTCAGATTGTCCCAATGATAAGTGGTTGTTCATTTCGGCCAGAGTATGTTGCATGCTTTCTTGATTGCTCTAAAGTATCTCTTTCACTGTATGGGCTATTTTATCTGCCAGAAGTTTGGTTTCTTCATATGTAGCATTTTTTGTCTCATGTGTCTCTCCCATGCTTCCTTCCTTCTCTTCCTCTTCTGGATTACCTGTCATAGGCCACCCCCCATGGCCTCTTCTTCTTGTTATCTTGTTACTTTGCATAGGATGGCGAAGGAAATTCTCTTTGATACCACTGCAATGTTCCCAACCAATTTTCGGCCAAGAACTAGGGTTTCTATCTGATGTTTTGCGTTTTGTTTTGCAAATTTATACTACAAAAGGATGTGTTGGAGTATTTTTACTGAGTTTATTGCATAGAAAACATCATAACAAGTATGGAACACATGATAATGAAGTAAACACATAAACAGAGACAAAAAGCTTCAGATTTGACCTTTATTTAGATAGAAATCGTAGAATAAGTGATCTTCATACATAGATTTGTAGATCTAGTACAATATAGGAGATATAGAGACCCTAGATCCTCCTCCACTAAAAATAGTTGATAATAAGATTAATTTATTTTCCTTCTTGAATAGATTCCTTCATATCCCTGCTGGTACGGTCTGGATGATCAGATCTGGAGATAGTATGGCCCTGGAATGTTGGATCTGGAACTGGTACGACCCTAACTGGCTGGAAATGCTCAATATTTCGACCTCCTAGCAAATGGCCTCCAAATGATGTCAAAACACCCTCAAACTGTAGATTAGGGGATCTAGAGTAGGAATGAAGCAAGTTAGAGTTAAACCCCTCAAGTTTTCCCTTAGATCTATGAATATCCTCAATGGGAGTTGCGCCCTCCTTCAAAAAATCCTCTTGAGCCAAATAAAGTAATGTATCGTTCCCCTCCATACTTGACACTTTTCATCTTGGGGCCTTCCATAGTGTAATAAACTTTGGTATGGTTGTTACATGTATACCAAAAAGGCCATTGGTTCTTCATCCTCCTATGAGAAGAAGGGATAAAATGTCGAGGTTGATGCAGCTACTATAAAAAATAAAGAAAGAATGTTATTAAAGAAAGAAAGAAATGT